>JAPWLS010001610.1:0-55507 GCA_028551675.1 Tineola bisselliella | reverse complement strand
AATCTGTAATAATAATAAATGATACGTATGTTTATTTTTGTTTAATTTCATCCTTTCATTACGTCACACGTTAAGAGAAAGAGAGGAGGGAGGGTGTGACAGTGGAAGGGGAGGGGGTCCTAAATTTCGTGACGTCACATTTCAAAATATAGTATATCCAATCCAAGTAGTAAAACACGAAATTTGAGCTACATACACATACTACCCTATTGGTATTGGCATAAGGTTTAAATTGTATTGTGAGCAAATTTACACTCGCGGGCCGACCGCCTGGAGCCCTTTCATTCATATAATACCTTATTTTGTTATTTTTCATACGTATGTTTGATTTGGTGTTGACGTAATTTGTGGATGACCCCTAATGTTCTATGAACATTTGTGATCAAGAATTTAGTTTTAAAGAAAGCCTAAATAATACGCAAACAGTTTCTGAACCATCCCACTATTGAGATACCATTGTCATTTGTGGGACGCGATGCCAGAACATTGAATGTTAGTGCTTCATTTGTTCAGTTTTCTGCGCAGGATAAATCGTTCTACTGCGCATCATATTTTGTGTAGGGATGGCTCTTTGCGTTTTCTCTGTACACGGCCAGTTAGCTCAGTTGGGAGAGCGTCCGACTGAAGATCGGAAGGTCGCAGGTTCAAGTCCTGCATTGGCCCATACTACTCCAGTGATCTCCTTTTGTTCAAATATTTCTTATCTAGCATTTTTTTTGTTTTTTTTTGTTGAGTATTGAATTAACTTAAATCGCTGTATACAACTGTTCGTTTCAATTTAGGAATTGTCTCGATTGTCTAAAATATGTTTTGTATTACAACCAATCAAAGTAATAATAACAATTTTCCTTACCAATAACTGGAAATAATACACCATATTATTATGTTGAAACACGTTTACTAGCTACTACTTGCATGAGAATGGTCAGCTTATGAGGAAGATAAAACAAGTGATCATTCCAGGTTTTCTCAAAGTGTATTTTAGATTCAAGTAATATTTTTACTCACAGTTATTCTGGTTCCAGGCTGAAATAAATAGTTTTAAATTAGAAATAATGAACAATAAATCGTTGCGGATTACGCCTGAACTATTAGTCGAGCAATGCATAGACTACATTTTATTCGGTTATATAAATTATCAGGCGTTTTGCAATATGCGGAGTTTAATTGGGAGTCAATTACGTAAACAATTTAACATCTTGTATTAATTACCACTTCGGTCGTAGTCTCCTCATCAGTGCCAGTGGTACCACCACTCCCAGAAGTACCATCAGTGGGAACTGGGATCACTGCTAGTGACGGCATGTTTTCAAGCTTATTTTTATTTTAGGGAAAAAACATACAATGTGTCCATGGAAGAGGTTGCATTATGATTTCGCGGCAGATATACGTTAGTACCAATACAAATTTTGAGAGAGATGAAATGTGCGTTTAACTAATATGTTATAAATATACAATTAAAGTCTTATCTTCCCCACAAGCTCTGGAAAGATCTGAGCAGTTGCTATTTTGGTTAGATGGTGTGTTTGTTCTGTATTTCACTTACATATAATGAATATGAAATAAAAACAATATTTGAAATAAAAATATATTATCATGTTACAAAATATTATTTTATAAACTGGTGTAATATTAGATACAAGATATCCTATAGAAATTAACTAACTATTATTACATTGTTAACATATAATGTATTTTATTATCAAAATTATAATATATAAAAAAATGGAGGCCAACTTCATACACATTATACAGGCTTTATTTTAAGAGCTGCACATTGTGTTTGTAAATTAAAAACACTACCTAATTCACAATTTTAAAAATCAACTTAATTCCAGTTTTGTTTAAAATCAACAATATTAAAATGTCGTGAAATTAAAATGAACATAATTAAAGACTTATTTAAGTTAACGTAATAATTTATATTTAAAAATTTAAGAGTGGTAAATTATGATTTTTGAACCGAATAATTCGGTCAAATATTCGGCGCATCTCTATTTATTAGATTTGTGTTTGATAAAAACGGCGGCCATCTTGAATTTTGGGAAAAAAACAAAATAATGCAAATTGTCCGGATTGCCGCGAAAAGTACGGCGATGTTTTTAATTCTTTAACACTATTTTATAAATTATTTGATAAGTTTTTAACAATAGTGAACAAGATGGACTTAGTGTTTAAATTAGGTATGAGCGAGACAAAAAATTGTAAACAATAGTTACTAGAAACAAAGATTATTATTGAGTGCCAATTTATAGATATGTCACTTTGAACCTGCCTTGAATGATTTGATTGAAACATGCCTTTGAAATGCTAAAATAGTTAAAATTCGGGTAAAGAATGTTAATAAAATAATAATTTCAATGATTAAAATTTGTATATTATATAAGTAACCATAAGTAAAAATTACTAAGACATAATAATTGTGTTGGTTCTGTTTGAGAAAGGCAGAGGGCGCTGTTTTGTCGAAAAGAAGTTGTTAATTTAATCAACATGACAGTTATTTGTTTTCCGTGTGCATCTTGGTCGTTGACGCTCGTCTGTTTTTTCTGGGAGTCTGGACGTTATTCTTATTGTGAGTAATTACAATTTACATATCTATTGTTTACAAATAACTATAAAACACTAATTAAATAAATAATTCCCGGGTTTTCAATGCAATTAAGTTTTTATATTTTTTTTGGCGGTAAGCTCCTTTGGACGCAATGTTGGCCAACGTCGTCGGCCATCTTGTGATATTTCTACTTGAATTTTGATTGAAGAACTGATTTATTATGTTTTTATTGGCTGTTGTTGCTGATTATAATTTTGTTTAACATGTTACCGTTTTATAGGTTTCGAATATTGCATCTCGTGTTTCTTCTTGAAGTCTCTGAACCTATAACTACAAGGCGCCTAATTACAATAAATTTAAATCGAATTTATAATGATTGAATAAATAAATGCGCCGAATAAATGGGTTCCGATCAGTCGTCCCAGCAGAAACAAGTGAAAAAAGCGCCTCCTATGCAACGAGGACACACCTTAGCAACAGGTAAGACATTGTGCAAAATAATCCATGTGGTGTTTATTAGTTGGAAGCACTGAACCAGTAAGTGTGAAAAAATGTAGTTGGCATGTTATGAAGATCATTTGAAATGGTCTTTGATTTGGCATAAATTGATTTCTTTTGTTATTTCTTACTGTGAACAGATGGTGAGCAAAGTGGTAGTGCCAACAACTCGCCTGGAACCAGCGTCTGTTCGGACTCTGAGCTGCCCTATATTAGTTATACACAAGGGAGACCCATTGGCGGTAGGTTCATTAGTTGATTGGTGTTTTTATAAAGAGAATGCTAAATTTAGAAATAACTTTGTGAAGCATTTAGCTTTTTTATATTATACATAATTTAAGGTTATCTCAGTATTGGTTTAGTTTTTGAGAGATTCAAACACAGCTCACAATGTAAAGGGATATTCTAACTTGGGCTTTGGGTATTATATGAGCTGTATGGAATCAAAAACAGCAGATTGCTGTTTTATTACAAGTCAGATTGCTGTTTTTGATGCTACACGACTGGTATGTGTTACTATTTTGTTTTATTGAAAAATTCTAAGTTATGTATGTACGTTTGCAGATTCGCCCAAACATAAACAGAGTACTCACAAAAAGACTTCACCACGAGTGGTGCCCAAAGCTAAGAGACCTTCAGATGTTGTCGTTGTCAGAGAGGCGAAGTCTGCACCTGACTTGACTGATGAAGCCATGAAAAAATTACATGTAAGTATGAAATGAATACTCGATATGTGGATAAATGTAAAATTGTGATATGTTAAAATCAACTGAAGATTGTGTGTTCTAGAATATACCCACATTCCTGCCAATCATACACAGTAGCAGTGGATTTACAAATGTGGAAGACCCTGCCATACTTGAAGGTAAATTATCACATACACTTAACTTTCTATCTATTAGAGCAGCCGTGGCCTAGTGGTCGAGAGACCCATGGTTCGAACTTCCGAAAATTAAGATTGGACCAATGTAACAATGTACTTTGTTTGCTCATATGAAGAGGGGTAGGCAGACTGACGATTGTTATTAGTCCAGTATGCTGTCCTGGAGATGTGAAGTGAGGGTGGAAGTAGCCGGAATAATGAGAAAAGTGTGCCAATTTGGACCACACTAGCTTGACATTAGGTGGAGCCTGGTTATAGGCCATACTACTATAAAATAAAAATAAACTGGCAAATTATATTTAAGATACAAATTTATTGTGTGAAATGCATCTATTGTTATGGGACATTAGCCCACAGGAACATCCAGTAGTGCTTTCTCCATATAGTATCAGAAAAACATAGCTTAATTAAATACAGCTTGTATTCTATACTTGTCTCTATAACGAGTTAATAATTGCAGGTCTGGATTATAAGCCGTTCTATCAACTGGCATCACGGTATCAGGCTCACTTGGCGGCGTGCGCTCAGCCATTGGCAACTGAACAACATGCATTAGCGACTAAAGTCAAAGAGGTAGCCTTATAATTTTATATAGTTTAAAAAAATCCTACTCATGTTTTGGGGTCAGGTTATTATGAGATGAGTGTGCCCTGTCAATATGATGGGTGTATCTTTGTTCCTTGAAACCGACGTGCTACCCATTCTTGTTTCAGAGATTTCATTAATGTTTATAAATTTGTCTACAGTTGGAAAATGAACTTGGTCGTCTTTTTGCTCTTATGGTGGAGAAGCAACGTCAGAATGCGAGGAACTCTGAGAGATTGTCTCGGATCCATGAGATCAAATTTCATGTGTCATCGTGCCGTTCTCTGCTCCGAGAAAACATTATTAATGCACAGGATTTGAATATGCTACTTCCCGAAGAACATAGATTGGAACCATTTGTGTGGAATACCACAATATGCACGCTATGATTAGTTATTTGTAAGTTTTTTATTTGACATTGACATTTATTATTATTTATATATTAGATATATATATCATATATTAGAATAGAATTTATACCACTGCAACACATGGTGCTATACCATACGCTAACAGGGGATTCTCCGACTCTACACTAGTGTAGTATTTGTATTTTTTAAAATGTGTTTCTTCATAGCAGAATTGGATGTTAGTTTTTTTTTCAAAATACTTATATTCTATATATAACGTTCATCTTGAATACATGTGGTTTTCAGGATCACTTCGTTTGGTGAAATAATTAACCAAGAGTTGTTCTTTATATTCTGTATTTTCGTGTTATTTAACTGAACCTTCATAATTTTACATGCAGTGGCTTGTTTATGTTCAATTAATTTGATTATGCAATCTTCATTTCCCTTGTTGTCTTGTAATTCTAAATGTGTACATATCTTCAGCGAGTTGCTGACTGTGTCACATAGCTCTCTCAAGTATGCGAAACTTTCAGTGCTAAGGGCTAGTAAGGTATTCGGGTAAAGTTTTCATTGTTGAGTAATTGTTGAAAATAGATGTATAATATCAAATTGTTCCCTACTCACAATTGGTATCTCTAATATAAATGTATCTGATTTACTTGTACTGTATGCTTCAACCTCGATTACTTTTTCAAATAAGTGTATGTTAGCTCTAATAGCTTTGAATGGTAAATTAATCTTTTCATTTATTTATTTATTGCTTAGTAAAACAGAAAAAATAATACAAGTAAGTAAGTAAAGAGATGGCGGCCTTATCGCTAAGAAGCGATCTCTTCCAGGCAACCAACTTTTAGATGTGGAGCAATGCAGAAGAGAAATCATTTTCGATTTTAATTAATTCAGTTAACAAATATAAAGGATCATGTGTACCTGGATGTATTTATCGTAAATTTGTCGTAAACTATTCACAATTTGTAAGTTTATATTCATTATATTTCTTGAATTATAGCCTTAATTAGTGGCTAGTATTTTTTGATTGTTATTTAAATTCTATACTAAATTGTTGCATCAGTGTTATTTTTCTTCTTTGATTAATATATATATTATTCGATTGTTTCTGCAGTAAATGCTATAATTACACTTCCTAAACCGTCTTTTACGCCTCTGTGGGGCTTGTAAAATAATTCACTCTCAATGTTATCGAACATGTATTTAATTTGTTCTTTTTGAACTTTATTCCCTTCGTGATAAACTTGTTGTTTCTCTACTCTTAAAACATTTTTATATAAGTTTTTAACTGATGTGAATACGTCATACACGTGTGTCATATTATACGTACATATAAAGTTATAGTTTTGCCTCCTTAATACTTTACAATCCGTTTTCATTATTTAACGGTTAAATTATTGGTTCTGTCGTAGCAGTATAGGAATCATGACGATGATGTACCTGAAAGTTGAGAAGATTTTCTCAATAACTTGCAGTGTACCTTGTTTTTTGCATTTATATGCTTTCCTACAATTTCAATCATATTGTTGTAAAATATTCAAAGACACAGTTAATGTTTCACAGTTTCTGCTGTGACCAAACTCGGGAACAGGGACATAGGTTGTGGTTGCACCTGCGAAAAATTCTCCTCAGTACTCACGTTAGGTATTACGGCCTGTGTACGTATATGCTGTAGTTGCGCTTCGTATTGTGAGCCGACGGATCCTAACTACTGCGACTGATTGACTGACCTCATATTGCTGTGGCGGTCTGCGTCGTCAGTTGCTTCAGCGTCAATGGCGGCCAAGTTGGCTCGCAACTGAATTTTAGCCGACAACCTGGGCTAGGGCTTGTGCTGGCTCGTCAGCAAATTTTTCCTCTAAGGCTAATCGTTTGGCCGCTAATAATGGTGTTATACTATGCCTTGAACTGGTCTTGAATGTGGTTGGGCGGTGTCCAGGGGAGCGCCCTCGGGGGACGTTGAGGGTTCCGTTGCTTCTGTTGGCGCCGTTGCCTCCGTTGCGTCGCATGTTGCGCGAAGTTTTTTCGACATGGAGCGAGTTTCCATTTCAAATAGGCGTTGGTGTAGGTAGAAGGACCAATATGTAATGTATACGGTCTAGAGCCGGTATCGTGGCAATATTTGCTCCTTATTTATTAAGAATTTACCGTTTAACTCCGATAAAAATTTAGGGTAATTTATCTATTAGGTACTCGTATTTCTTTCTCCACTATATGGGTGGATTTTAGTTCGTCTCTACGCGAAAATTCTTATCATGGGTCTGTTGATTATTTTCTTGTGTATTTCCCTGATATTCGTTATATTCTTCTTCACTTGTATTAGCTTGAATTTGGTAAAAACGCAATTTGCATTAGAATTATTGTTATTATTTCTAAACTTATTATTGTTTTAAATTCTTTTGCGACATTCACTAAACATATGTTCTGGTCAATAATTACAAATTTTAAAAGATTTTTGATAATTATTTGGGCAATATTATTAGATTTCCTGCTTTCGTTTATCGACGGTCTAACGATGTTTCATCGAGCGTTATTCTTTTTGGGAATCTTATTCTTTTGTATTGCGAAAATATCCGAATCGCCCCAATTTCCGGGGTGAATCGGATCGAATATAACATCTTACTAAATTTAAAGTTACTCAGTATAAAATCTTTGGAATCATTTACTACCTTTTCTCTCCCATTGTTGGGTTGTATCAGGCTGTTGTGAACTCGTGGATGGCTATGGCACAGCATTCTGAACTGATTGTGTATTCAACGATTGGACTTGTACCTGTATTTGTGGCTGAACATGTTCTGTACTTGAAGGTTGAACTTGTTGTGTACTCGTGCATTGAACTTGGGACTCCACAATGTCCAATTCTTGGTCACCAATAAACTTGAAATCAGATATTGCATTGGCACTTATTGGAGATATCCCAGTCTTTTCGAAGCCTTTTACAGCATTCCCAATAGTGGCAGCCTCGTTCCAAGCCTGTTTTAAAAGTCCTCCCAAAACGATTTTTGTGATCTTCTGATTCGGATGTGAATGTTGCCAAGATGTACCTTGTTGGTGGTAATACGAGTGAATGATGTGATGTATTCTTTGATTGACGACTTTTGAATCTTAACCATTTCACTTAGGGTTGAGTGAAGCCTTTCGATCGGTGTATTTGAATTAGGATTATTACTTTTCGACAATTCGTATTCATATTCGTATTGCGACACGGGAACAGGCGACATATAACTGGCCATGTGAAAAACACGTTATAATTGAATGCAACACGCCTTGTTAGGTGATTGTGTGACTTCAATTCTTGCACGAGTTGGATTTTGTAAGCCCGCAAACCAAGATCTTTCCGCAAAATCTTCCATAAAGTGGATGGACACATCCAATTCCTGCGCACGATGGCGGATAGACTGATTCGGGTCTTCCTCTACGCTACGCACTACAGCAGCAATGACTTCTTCTGTACGCACTGTACGACGTCTCTATGGATGCGTATTATGTTATCCGTCGTATATACTATAAATCCATGTACATATGTTCCACAGGCTTCGTGGTTGTAACTTAGGAAAAGAGGTATTTTGAAACATAATATTACATAATTACTTTTCCTTTCTCTTGATTCGGCTGTACTCCTTTACACGATAGTACATGCCCTAAATAACCTACTTCTTTCTTTCAAAATTCCGATTTATCTAATTGTATCTTAAAATTATAAACTAAACAGCTATTTGGCAACAAATCATTAAAGATGTTGTTCATTAGTCTCTGAAATGTACTAGGCAATGCATTTTTCAAATCAAGACATTCGTAAGAATTCGTAATGTCTATCTGTACTAAAGGCAGTTTTTGATGTAAAACATCTTTTGGCGCGGGTATAAACCGGATCGTTGACGTGGCGACTCTTGCCGTGGCGATGGGTCGCCACGCTATTTATTACGCCGGACAATTCAATATACACGATGTTCACCTCAACATGACAAAGCGCGGCCAACTCGATTTTTAGTTTAGGCGCGACCAACTAGATTTATAGTTGGCGTGCAAAACGGGCGGCGCCGATGCGTCGTGTGGGCCAAATTAGCACCAGATTTTGAAAGGACTCCAGCTCGCGGTTGCCCTTCATCGAGTTGGCCGCGCTTTGTCGTGTTGAGGTGAACATCGTGTATATTGAATTGTTTCATTAAGCAATAATTAGTACCTGTTGTAATCTTGTCTTTTACGCATATGACTTGAATAAACTCGATGTTTCACATCTACCAGGCGTCCCGCGACGGCTCACATTTTTTTTTCATTATGTGCCGGATCCATTTCTATTTGATGATAACCTGAGGCTCAATAGTTGAAAAATATTGCGCACTCCCTAATCTAATATGTCACTGATATTTGATAATTATTTGGGACAATTTTATTAATTTCCTGTTTTCGTTCTATCTTATTCGTTAAATCTTATTCATTTGTATTGCGAATTGTCCGCTTAAATCAATGAATCCAACTGACGTACCAAATTTGTTAGACGGCGAGAGAAATAAGTTTCCGCCGTTTTCTTTAGAAGATTGGGAATTTGTTGTGAAATAGCGGTACATTAAATTTTATTTAAAGAATTGGCTAGTTATCCACTACTTTTCGCCATATTTCTGGCAGCATTCGGATGTGTCGGAAGAACTCATCTTTCGAGGCTATCTACGAAACGATACAATTTTTGGTATCTTTGTATGATACGAAATTCAACTTCAGTCAGTCTCTTTTGCTTCTTGTTTGCTTAGTCCTGAAACGGATTTCAATAAATGGTTATACGCCTCAGTCATTTCTGCACGCCTCTCACGTTCTAGTTCTGCGTTACGTTGACAGCGTAGGTACATATTTCGTTTAATTTTAGATATATCCTTTGGAGGTACTATTTGCGAACGTAACAAAACCGAGTCGCGTTGCGTTTTGTGATGAGCCCAACTGTCTATCAGATTCTTCTAGTACATATTATAATAGATGTACAAATAAGTTTTCGCCGTTTTCTTTAAAAGATTGGGAATTTATTGTGAAATAGCAGTACATTAAATTTTATTCAAAGAATTGGCTAGCTATCCACTACTTTTCCCCATATTTCTGGCAGCATTCGGATGTGTCGGAAGAACTCATCTTTCGAGGCTATCTACGAATCGATACAATTTTTGGTATCTTTGTACGATGCGAAATTCAACTTCAGTCAGTCTCTTTTGCTTCTTGTTTGCTTAGTCCTGAAACGGATTTCAATAAATGGTTATACGCCTCAGTCATTTCTGCACGCCTCTCACGTTCTAGTTCTGCGTTACGTTGACAGCGTAGGTACATATTTCGTTTAATTTTAGATATATCCTTTGGAGGTACTATTTGCGAACGTAACAAAACCGAGTCGCGTTGCGTTTTGTGATGAGCCCAACTGTCTATCAGATTCTTCTAGTACATTACATTATAATAGATGTACAAATAAGTTTTCGCCGTTTTCTTTAAAAGATTGGGAATTTATTGTGAAATAGCAGTACATTAAATTTTATTCAAAGAATTGGCTAGCTATCCACTACTTTTCCCCATATTTCTGGCAGCATTCGGATGTGTCGGAAGAACTCATCTTTCGAGGCTATCTACGAATCGATACAATTTTTGGTATCTTTGTACGATGATCTTTGTACCTTTGGATGTACTATTTGCGAACGTAACAAAACCGAGTCGCGTTGCGTTTTGCGATGCGCCCAACTGTCTATCAGATTCTTCTAGTACATTACATTATAATAGATGTACAAATAAGTTTTCGCCGTTTTCTTTAAAAGATTGGGAATTTATTGTGAAATAGCGGTACATTAAATTTTATTCAAAGAATTGGCTAGTTATCCACTACTTTTCGCCATATTTCTGGCAGCATTCGGATGTGTCGGAAGAACTCATCTTTCGAGGTTATCTACGAAGCGATACCATTTTTGGTATTTTTGTATGATAGAAAATTCAACTTCAGTCGGTCTCTTTTGCTTCTGTTGTGCTTAATCCTGAAACGGATTTCAATAAATGGTTATACGCCTCAGTCATTTCTGCACGCCTCTCGCGTTCTAGTTCTGCGTTACATTGACAGCGTAGGTACATATTTCGTTTAATTTTAGAGATATATCCTTTGGAGTTACTATTTGCGAACGCTACAAAACCGAGTCGTGTTGCGTTTTGCGATGCGCCCAACTGTCTCAGATTCTTCTAGTATATTACATTATAATAGATGTACAAATAAGTTTTCGCCGTTTTCTTTAAAAGATTGGGAATTTATTGTGAAATAGCAGTACATTAAATTTTATTCAAAGAATTGGCTAGCTATCCACTACTTTTCCCCATATTTCTGGCAGCATTCGGATGTGTCGGAAGAACTCATCTTTCGAGGTTATCTACGAAGCGATACCATTTTTGGTATTTTTGTATGATAGAAAATTCAACTTCAGTCGGTCTCTTTTGCTTCTGTTGCTTAATCCTGAAACGGATTTCAATAAATGGTTATACGCCTCAGTCATTTCTGCACGCCTCTCGCGTTCTAGTTCTGCGTTACATTGACAGCGTAGGTACATATTTCGTTTAATTTTAGAGATATATCCTTTGGAGTTACTATTTGCGAACGCTACAAAACCGAGTCGTGTTGCGTTTTGCGATGCGCCCAACTGTCTCATTCTTCTAGTACATTACATTATAATAGATGTACAAATAAGTTTTCGCCGTTTTCTTTAAAAGATTGGGAATTTATTGTGAAATAGCAGTACATTAAATTTTATTCAAAGAATTGGCTAGCTATCCACTACTTTTCCCCATATTTCTGGCAGCATTCGGATGTGTCGGAAGAACTCATCTTTCGAGGCTATCTACGAATCGATACAATTTTTGGTATCTTTGTACGATGATCTTTGTACCTTTGGATGTACTATTTGCGAACGTAACAAAAACGAGTCGCGTTGCGTTTTGCGATGCGCCCAACTGTCTATCAGATTCTTCTAGTACATTACATTATAATAGATGTACAAATAAGTTTTCGCCGTTTTCTTTAAAAGATTGGGAATTTATTGTGAAATAGCAGTACATTAAATTTTATTCAAAGAATTGGCTAGCTATCCACTACTTTTCCCCATATTTCTGGCAGCATTCGGATGTGTCGGAAGAACTCATCTTTCGAGGTTATCTACGAAGCGATACCATTTTTGGTATTTTTGTATGATAGAAAATTCAACTTCAGTCGGTCTCTTTTGCTTCTTTTGTGCTTAATCCTGAAACGGATTTCAATAAATGGTTATACGCCTCAGTCATTTCTGCACGCCTCTCGCGTTCTAGTTCTGCGTTACATTGACAGCGTAGGTACATATTTCGTTTAATTTTAGAGATATATCCTTTGGAGTTACTATTTGCGAACGCTACAAAACCGAGTCGTGTTGCGTTTTGCGATGCGCCCAACTGTCTCAGATTCTTCTAGTACATTACATTATAATAGATGTACAAATAAGTTTTCGCCGTTTTCTTTAAAAGATTGGGAATTTATTGTGAAATAGCAGTACATTAAATTTTATTCAAAGAATTGGCTAGCTATCCACTACTTTTCCCCATATTTCTGGCAGCATTCGGATGTGTCGGAAGAACTCATCTTTCGAGGCTATCTACGAATACGATATGATATTCAACTTCAGTCGGTCTCTTTTGCTTCTTGTTGTGCTTATCCTGAAACGGATTTCAATAAATGGTTATACGCCTCAGTCATTTCTGCACGCCTCTCGCGTTCTAGTTCTGCGTTACATTGACAGCGTAGGTACATATTTCGTTTGATTTTAGAGATATATCCTTTGGAGGTGCTATTTGCGAACGTAACAAAACCGAGTCGTGTTGCGTTTTGCGATGCGCCCAACTGTCTATCAGATTCTTCTAGTACATTACATTATAATAGATGTACAAATAAGTTTTCGCCGTTTTCTTTAAAAGATTGGGAATTTATTGTGAAATAGCAGTACATTAAATTTTATTCAAAGAATTGGCTAGCTATCCACTACTTTTCCCCATATTTCTGGCAGCATTCGGATGTGTCGGAAGAACTCATCTTTCGAGGTTATCTACGAAGCGATACCATTTTTGGTATTTTTGTATGATAGAAAATTCAACTTCAGTCGGTCTCTTTTGCTTCTTTTGTGCTTAATCCTGAAACGGATTTCAATAAATGGTTATACGCCTCAGTCATTTCTGCACGCCTCTCGCGTTCTAGTTCTGCGTTACATTGACAGCGTAGGTACATATTTCGTTTAATTTTAGAGATATATCCTTTGGAGTTACTATTTGCGAACGCTACAAAACCGAGTCGTGTTGCGTTTTGCGATGCGCCCAACTGTCTCATTCTTCTAGTACATTACATTATAATAGATGTACAAATAAGTTTTCGCCGTTTTCTTTAAAAGATTGGGAATTTATTGTGAAATAGCAGTACATTAAATTTTATTCAAAGAATTGGCTAGCTATCCACTACTTTTCCCCATATTTCTGGCAGCATTCGGATGTGTCGGAAGAACTCATCTTTCGAGGTTATCTACGAAGCGATACCATTTTTGGTATTTTTGTATGATAGAAAATTCAACTTCAGTCGGTCTATTTTGCTTATTTTGTGCTTAATCCTGAAACGGATTTCAATAAATGGTTATACGCCTCAGTCATTTCTGCACGCCTCTCGCGTTCTAGTTCTGCGTTACATTGACAGCGTAGGTACATATTTCGTTTAATTTTAGAGATATATCCTTTGGAGTTACTATTTGCGAACGCTACAAAACCGAGTCGTGTTGCGTTTTGCGATGCGCCCAACTGTCTCAGATTCTTCTAGTATATTACATTATAATAGATGTACAAATAAGTTTTCGCCGTTTTCTTTAGAAGATTGTGAATTTGTTGTGAAATAGCGGTACATTAAATTTTATTTAAAGAATTGGCTAGTTATCCACTACTTTTCGCCATATTTCTGGCAGCATTCGGATGTGTCGGAAGAACTCATCTTTCGAGGCTATCTACGAAACGATACAATTTTTGGTATCTTTGTATGATACGAAATTCAACTTCAGTCAGTCTCTTTTGCTTCTTGTTTGCTTAGTCCTGAAACGGATTTCAATAAATGGTTATACGCCTCAGTCATTTCTGCACGCCTCTCGCGTTCTAGTTCTGCGTTACGTTGACAGCGTAGGTACATATTTCGTTTAATTTTAGAGATATATCCTTTGGAGGTACTATTTGCGAACGTAACAAAACCGAGTCGCGTCTTGTATCGGTCGTATCATTTTCCGCCTCTTTTGCATTTAAAAAAATCTTGGTTTGATTCGCTGTAAATTTCGGTAGTTTTTACCCCTTCCGCGAGTTGGAAACGAAGTACATAGAGCCTGCGACTGCACTTGGTCGCATTTCTTATACTCGGTTTTCATGCAAATCTGGACCACAACCTTGTTTTATTTACTAGCGTGTTTCTGCGAAACATTCTTTAATGAACTTATGGTAACAGTCACCTCAGTAGTAGTTCCTCTCCCAAATTTGCAGTGGTATATTCTATTCTATATAAATTTATATGTATATATATGTATGTTGATTACACATTTAATAATATGTATAATAATAATCTTCGTGATGTTCTTGAGGGATATTAAATAAGATCCCTTTATTAGAAAAACTCGCTGTCTTGTCATTATTTTGTAAGGTTATTGTAGTATTATCGTGACAGTGGATGAATTTTCTAGTTTTTATTATGTAAATATATACATAGAAGTTAAGTGTTGAAATATGTGTAGATGCGGTTTTATTTTTAAATATTTGTAATAAATTTAGCATGTAGTAATTATTTAACTTATTTCTAATAATAAATATATATGTTGATTATATTTTGTTTTACTTTTCGACTACAATGCAACTTTTCAGCAGCAGCGTCTAGTTTTCGAAATGGGATTGGACCGAAAATTAATATTGGACGATAATATATTGAGAAAATATTGTTTCCTTGTCTTGTCTTAATAATGTGTATTACAAAAGCAATTTCCAAAGGACATCTTATTGACTAAGAAATATACATGGCAACCGATTAAATAGGGATACCAGCGTTATGTTACTGTCCATCCTCGGTCTAAAGAATGATAGTGAACGAGAATGAATCGCGTTAGTAATAACTGGATGACGAACTAATTGAGCCCAATTCGAAATGGCCACTTGTAATGCAAAAATGCTATAATAATAATCCCTTGCTCAGGAATATAAAAGAAGAATGGTCGATTCAAATCAGGCTTGTTAAAAAAGCTAATAATATTTGTTCTGATGCTTAAAATTGCCATATTAAAATGTTAGTTGACCCGATCAATTGGCATCATAAAAACGTACTGTTGAGGTGAAGCAGTCTAGGGATGAGCGATATCAATGAAATATCGATATTAATATCGGTGACTCAGTATCGATATTATTGTAGGACATTCCTATCACTTAGCAACGGATTGTTGATGACGTATGTCCTAGTAGAAATAAAAACTGACTTAAATATACTGAATTATACAATATTACTTTGTTCAATAAAGTATCAAGTGCTCCAAATTATCAACTACAAAATATCGATACAGTAATCCCCCCTATTACACGGTACTCTTATAACGCGTTTTCATATTACAATACTCTAATTTCTACAAAACGCGTTAATGTACTATTATGAGCGCGTTCTACGAACATACATAGCGTTATACGAGTATGTTCGTAGAACGCGCTTTACTATAACGTGGAACCAATCTACCGCGTTATAGCGGGGTTTCCTGCGTTTTATAATATCGATGTTTTATTAACGCTTTTAAGGCATGCTAGTGTTGCAATACCAAATTATAATCAACTGTAAGCCTTACAGTGTGAGGTAAGCTAAAATTAATCTAAGAAATAATAGAAATTGTATTTTTATCAGCATTTATTACAAATTACAAAGAACACATGGTTTAAAAAACTAAATACATGCTAAAGTGTATAAAATAAATTATTATAAAAATAAAAGTACTCAATAGTGTCATTAATAAATCATGCAACAAACAAATCAGTCTGGACTCAATCTGCGTACAAGTAGCCGTTGAGTAGTTCAGTCTGCTACCTTCCGGCTCCATCATGAGATCAGCTTGATTGTCGGTACCTAATTATTGTTTTGTTATCAGAACTACACATAACTGTCAAGTTTTACCACTATACGAGTGTTTGGTGGGGTTTCCTTGCTTTATATGTTTGGCATCCTAGTCCAGAATTCTCTAGCAGCTGGTATTAATGCAATATCCACATGAGGCTTGGAAAGAGGACCACCATTCTCAAATCCCATTTTTATCTAAATTTGTGAATAAAAATGCTATTGTTATACAAGTTATATAAGCAGAAGCCATAAAATTTTAATGCAAATAGTGTAATACAAGATAAAACGATAAGAATTCCTTCCCAGGAGATCGGATTAAAGAATTATAATAGCATTTAGAATAGTATATAAGATCAGTAGGGAAAAGCAACAATCATTCACTTTGTTGGTAAAATTCTTAGAGTTAAGTCAGTGCTGTTTGTCAATACTCTTAAAAACACCTCTGCACGTCACGTCAATTAAACTTACGAGGGCGGCTGACTGGTGACATTCCAATGAACATTGCACCACTGAAAGGGCCATGTAATTAATTCAGAGGGATTGCACACAGAGGCGAATAAGATAAACGCGGTATGCGTTTCTAGGTTTTGGTACTCGATGTTCCAATCAAACTGAATTTTGGACTGTTTTTTTTGTATTTAAATTGTTATAAATTGTCGAAATGGCGACTGATAACTTGACAATTCAAGATATTTTTAAAACTTCCTTTATTAAACATTGAAGAGACGACGATGTCCTTCGTTAAGGGCAAATTATTTCCCTATGCCGAGGAAAATGTGTTCTGCCCGTGGACTCCTTGCGGAGAAATTGGAGGATGAAGTTGTTACTGGGCTTCGGGAGTTGGTTGTAGCACACTTGGAGAATAATAAGGATGGTATGATTGATGTGATCTGCATAGAGCAAACATATTCAAGGCTTAGTGAAAAATATAAAATGGTAGATGTCGCTTGACCGCAAAGCTGGTGCTCTAAAGACCTTGCAGGGACTAACTAGCTTCTGATAATAAACAATCAGGCTCCGCTAATAACTGAGAGTTCTCAATGGTGGAAAAGAACTGCTGCGCAAAATTCAATCCAAAAAGAAATCAATTGTCGAAACGGCGACAGAACCTGACGGCTAAACAAACTTAAAGCAAGTAAAATTTCTTTACCAGACATTGAAGGAACTACAACATCGATATTCTTTGTTAAGGACAAATTATTTCCCTATGCCGAGGAAAATGTGTTCTGCCCGTGGACTCCTTGCGGAGAAATTAGAGGATGAAGCTGTTGCTGGGCTTCGGGAGTTGGTTGTAGCACACTTGGAAAATAATAAGGATGGTATGATTGATGTGATCTGCATAGAGCAGATTCAAGGCTTAGTGAAAAATATAAAATGGCAGATGTCGCTTGACCGCAAAGCTAGTGCTCTAAAGACCTTGCAGGGACTAACTAACCTCTGATAATAAACAATCAGGCTCCGCTAATAACTGAGAGTTCTCAATGGTGGAAAAGAACTGGTGCGCAAAATTCAATCCAAAAAGAAATCAATTGTCGAAACGGCGACTGAGAACCTGACGGCTAAACAAACTTAAAGCAAGTAAAATTTCTTTACCAGACATTGAAGGGACTACAACATCGATATTCTTTGTTAAGGACAAATTATTTCCCTATGCCGAGGAAAATGTGTTCTGCCCGTGGACTCCTTGCGGAGAAATTGGAGGATGAAGCTGTTGCTGGGCTTCGGGAGTTGGTTGTAGCACACTTGGAGAATAATAAGGATGGTATGATTGATGTGATCTGCATAGAGCAAACAGATTCAAGGCTTAGTGAAAAATATAAAATGGCAGATGTCGCTTGACCGCAAAGCTGGTGCTCTAAAGACCTTGCAGGGACTAACTAACCTCTGATAATAAACAATCAGGCTCCGCTAATAACTGAGAGTTCTCAATGGTGGAAAAGAACTGCTGCGCAAAATTCAATCCAAAAAGAAATCAATTGTCGAAACGGCGACTGAGAACCTGACGGCTAAACAAACTTAAAGCAAGTAAAATTTCTTTACCAGACATCGAAGGGACTACAACATCGATATTCTTTGTTAAGGACAAATTATTTCCCTATGCCGAGGAAAATGTGTTCTGCCCGTGGACTCCTTGCGGAGAAATTAGAGGATGAAGCTGTTGCTGTGCTTCGGGAGTTGGTTGTAGCACACTTGGAAAATAATAAGGATGGTATGATTGATGTGATCTGCATAGAGCAGATTCAAGGCTTAGTGAAAAATATAAAATGGCAGATGTCGCTTGACCGCAAAGCTGGTGCTCTAAAGACCTTGCAGGGACTAACTAACCTCTGATAATAAACAATCAGGCTCCGCTAATAACTGAGAGTTCTCAATGGTGGAAAAGAACTGGTGCGCAAAATTCAATCCAAAAAGAAATCAATTGTTGAAACGGCGACTGAGAACCTGACGGCTAAACAAACTTAAAGCAAGTAAAATTTCTTTACCAGACATCGAAGGAACTACAACATCGATATTCTTTGTTAAGGACAAATTATTTCCCTATGCCGAGGAAAATGTGTTCTACCCGTGGACTCCTTGCGGAGAAATTGGAGGATGAAGCTGTTGCTGGGCTTCGGGAGTTGGTTGTGGCACACTTGGAGAATAATAAGAATGGTATGATTGATGTGATCTGCATAGAGCAAACAGATTCAAGGCTTAGTGAAAAATATAAAATGGTAGATGTCGCTTCTGATGATAAAATACAAGGCAAAACTACATGCAGACCTGAAATTGCATACTTATGTAATGAGACAGAGTAGCTCAGTAGCTATTTATTATTAATTATAACGCATTGGCAGTTTCGTACGTGATGGGTGTACCTCAGGGATTCATTTGGGGACCATATTCCTTCCTAGTTCACATCAATGATCTGCCGTATCACGCACGTAGATTGCTTGATATTGTATTATTCACTGATACTTTCTGAATATGTAAAATAGAAATAAGTTTTATGATTATGCAATTAAAGCTATTAAAATCTGTTGGCAAAAATAAAAAGTCATTCAAAGACTTATCTTAAACGTAAACAAATGTGCATCAAGCGGGTGATTACTATGCGGGTGTCACAATCTTAATGCGGTTTTCTATGGTCTTGAAAGTGGACTTTTTCAATTTCTATTCTTTAGCGTAGCGGTTTTTTCCATATATTTTTTCACATACATCTCGGATTTTACAATTATTTCAAATTTGACATTTATTTTTCTTATTTATTGATGTTTTGAGGTCGGACCTCTGGTATATGAGTTCATTATAAATAGGAATCTAAAGAATATAAAAATCAAAAGAAAAGTGGAATGCCCAAATCCTCTCTAATTATTGTTGCATCTATGATTTTTCATCGATAAAAGTTCTGTTAGGATATGAAAAAATATCTGGATGTATTCTGTACTGCGGGTATATTCGAGTTAGCGAAATGAAATTCATGTTTTGAAAATTGATCTAAGGAGATATAAGAAATGTTATGGCTTTGAATTGCGGATTTACCGTTGGAAATACCTATTATGAATACTGTTTTTGAAGAATCAGTATGGTTTCATCCCTTAAAACTGTCAAAGAGGCTCTTGTATCTATAAGTAATCGTACAGGACGTCCGTCTATATGTAATGTTTATGATATACTTCCAGAATAAGCGGCACCTATTGTGTATAGATTTTCTATAGAATTAAAATCCAAACCAAACTTGCATCATATTCTCACTTTACGAGTGTATAGTATGAGCCCTCGTGGGTTGGAGTCTCCAACAATTTGACCGGTAGTAACAGTTATCACACTTGCAGCCAACCTTCAGATCATCAGGAATATCGCCGCATCCTGACCTTGTATGGACTGGTGTATATATGTGAACTTCTCAGGTGGGCCAGCCAAGTCCATAAGATTTTCAACTGCTATTTTTTTAGATTTATCAACTTGATCCAAATGTTCTTCCCATTTTTTAAGCGAGCTCCAGCTCATTCAAACGATTCATTGTTATGTGATTGCAACTTCTTCATATGTTTCATAAACAGCTACAGTTAGTTAACTTCTTCTTCATAATTCTTGTCTTAAATAAGTTATCATTATATTTAGTGACTCCCATTTCTTGTAGGTACATATTCCGTTTAACTTTGATATACCCTTAGATACTATTTGCGAACGTAACAAAACCGAGTCGCGTCTTGTATCAGTCGTATCATTTTCCGCCTCTTTTGCATTTCAAAAAGTCTTGGTTTGATTCGCTATAAATTTCGGAAGCTGTTACCCCTTCCGCGAGTTGGAAACGAAGTACATACGGCCTGCGACTCGCACTTGGTAGCATTTCTTATACTTAGTTTTCATGCAAATCGACACCATAACCTTGTTTTATTTACTAGCGTGTTTCTGCGAAACATTCTTTAATGAATTTATGGTAACAGTCGCCTCAGTAGTAGTTCCTCTCCCAAATTTGCAGTGGTATATTCTATTCTATATATATTGATATGTACATATGTGTTGATTACACATTTAATAATATGTATAATAATAATAATCTTCGTGATATTCTTGAAGGATATTAAGTAAGATCCCATTATTAGAAAAACTCGCTGTTCTGATGTCTCGTCATTATTTTGTAAGGCTATTGTAGTATTATCGTGGCAGTGACATAGAAGTTAATTGTTAAAATATGTGTAGATGCGGTTTTATTTTTAAATATTTGTAATAAATTTAGTATGTAGTAATTATTGTTAACTTATTTCTAATAATAAATATCGACTTTGATTATATTTTGTTTTAATTTTCGGCTACAATACAACTTTTCAGCAGCACCATCTAAAGTTTTCAAAATAGGGCCTTGACTGTCAAAGAAAATAGTAAACTATCAATGACAATTTCAATCCATATTTTGGTAATAAAACACCAATTGAACATCAATCATTAGTCTATAGAAGGGTGTTAATCGCATTATCTCAAATTTCGATGATTTCATTTACATTTCCAGATTTGATGAAATGCACAGTAAGATCATACATAACATTATATTGAACTAAGTGGAGATGTGTGTACCACAGGGCTCCATTCTGGGGCCTTATTTCTTCTTCTCACTTCACATTAATGATTTGCCGTATCACGTAGCCGCTTGATGTTATATTATTCACTGATACTTTCTGAATATTTAAAACAGAAAGAAAGAAGTTTAATTTTGACAACGTAAACAGTGCGCCGCGATTTTTGCGATTGGTATACGATGAACAATTTAATTCATACAACTGTAAATCACAAGGTTCTCATTCTCATGATAACTCCCAAGAAAAGTTAAGCTAGTTGTGTTGGCTGGGATACTGCCCCTTGGCTTTAGAAGAGACCTAGAGCTGTCTGATGTATAGTAGACGCGGTTTCGCCAGAGATGATCACATATACGACACTCGATATTGTAGACTAACGGTATGAAGACAGTGGCATTAAGTGTTGTAAACGGGGTTGCGCAAGGCACTCATCATGGGCCCGCATTACATGATCTTTAAGTAAAACGGAAGACGAGTTAGTGAGCGTGCAAGGAATAAGCTTTGGTCCAGTAGTGTTGCCTCTCTTTATATTACAGAAAGAGGACCACCGTGGTGATTGTAACACGTTTGCGAGAAGAAATTCTTTCTGTATTGGTACTAAATGCAACATGGTAACATGCCACTTCCAAGTTGATTAATAAGCCAAAAGCCATTATCGCATCACAGAGAACGGCCCACTATTCTTAACCCAAGCCCACCATTCCCAAGCGTCGAAAACATTGGAATTTTTTGGTGAAATCTTTAAATTAAGTTCATAATACGTTAAGAAAAAATAATATGATAAAAAAAAATTCTTTAACGCTGAGTCAGCCTGTCCTATAAAGTATGACAATGGGGATAAAAATTATATTTTGTTTTTATTTTTATATTATATATATTTGGTAGAAGTCTAAAAATCAGTTTTATGTACTTTGAAGTTGGTTACTGTTTTCTTTTACGGTATATAAAATCGGAACATAATGCTTTTCTTGAGGCAACAAAAATGATCAATTTGAAAAAATTACATTAAAATTACGTAAATATTTTTCTCAGCGGAAAAAAATTATTTCATCAGAAAAATAGTATAAAAATACGAATTACATCAAAAACAATAAAAAATAAGTCTTGATAGGTTAAAAAAAAATTGAATATAGTGTACTCGGCTGGTCCACCTGAGAAGTTCACATAGATACATCAGTCCTTACTAGGGCAGGATGCGGTTATTCCTGATGATTCGAAGGTTGGCTGCAAGGGACCTCAACCCGAGAAGCGATGCGTATGTTACACGAAACCGAATTGCACTCTCCCTATGTTATGGTTACCTGTAAGAAAAAGGGTTGATGAAGTAAATAATAATAAAATAAAATAAATAGCAGGAGTCTGGTGATTCGCATGGCCCAATAATACAATTCACACTCCATGTAAATGTGCTGCATTGAAATGTAGGAAGTATTATAACTGATAAAATGTCAGATTGGAATAAAGAGTAAAATGTATTGATTTAACTGGAAAGAAAACGGGGTTTATTTATAGTTTAACAGCAAACGGTACTCATTTTCTCTAACAGTCACGTGGTCGATTCGAAAAATAAATTCAAGTTGAGACGAATAAAAAAAAAAAGAATAAAATGTGACACGATTATTTCTGCTCAGACAGGGAAACGGGAGTGATATATATATATGTCATACAAGTGGTGGTACATCAATTATTTTATGAGCTACAGACATATTTTGTGACGTGGCATTTGCTCCAGTCTGAACGGAACAAATGAACAATATAAATACTTATTAGGTACTATATATATATATATATATAAATGTTTTATGCTTATTGTAATAATTTTAAAATTATGTTGGAGAAATATTAAATCCTTAAAGAAATCAATTGAAGATTGAAATAAATATATAAGTATTGTATATGATAACTTATAAACGAATCCAACATTTAAGGAGTTATTTTTTGTTCTTGAAGATTTTTCTTTCAGTTTTACTGTGGAGATTAAATAGGCAATACGTGGTAACCTAACTGTAGCTGCTTATGAGAATTATGAAGAAGTTATATAATAAACTATGAATGCAGCTGAATGAAGCTTCAATTAACAATAAATTGTCTGAATATTAAAAAAAAAATTAACAATTTTATATAATAAAAAAAAACTAAGAAAACTTGAAATATTTTAGAATTGTACTCAAAAATTGGGAAGACCATTTGGATCAAGTTGATAAATCTAAATATATATATATATATGTTAGCAGTTGAAAAGTCGTGGATTCGGCTGGTACACCTGAGAAGTTCACATATATACATACATCAGTCCATACTAGGGCAGGATGCGGTTATTCCTGATGCTTCGAAGGTTGATTGCAAGTGTGGATGAAACCGGATTGCACCCTCCCTATGTTATGACTACCTGTAAAAAAAGGCTGGTGATGTGAATAATAAAAAAACAGCGGCAGTAAGAGTCAGGTTATCCCCCTTGCCCAAAAATACACTGTCGCAAAATCGCGATTGGTTTATAGCTTAATTCATAGAAGGTTGACCTATTGTAAGAGAAATTAAAACCAAGCTGAGATCAATTAGAGATCGTGGAGAAATGATAGTGCTCAATATTGGCCCCCGACCCATAGTGCATAGTGTAGCGGAAACTTCAGCTTTAATATATAGTATTGGTGTTCCTGATGTGTACATATACAGAATTAGAGATAAACACGACTTAATTAAAGGGCCACCAATTTTTTTTAAGCACAAGTTTTGTTCAAACAAAACGCATGAGGTCGTTACATATACTCGGGGTAGCGGCGTTTTGCTCGATCCAAAATGCTGACACATTCATCATTTTGACTGTCGCAATGACGCTTTATACACTAGCTCCATCTAGTTCGAGCGATGGAACTAAACATCTCAATTGCGACTTTCCACCGATAGATAGCGTCACGTGTAACGTCTGTAGATGCGGTTTGTAAGTGAATTGAAGCACAAGTAGTTTAATATGTAATTATTAAATGAAAATGTATTAGAATGTTCTTTTGTAACAAAGAGAATTTAATTGAAGCATTTTTAATTTAGAAAATCATTTATGTTGGTTCGCCTCGGGCATCTCCTGCCCGCATAAAGATATTTCAATTACTTTCATGTCTATGATTAAAGTTCTTTTATCCAAAAATTATTTAGCCTATCTTCAAACGAATCTTTGTTCTAGATATCAAAAATTTATTTTTGTATTATTTTAATTATAAAAATATATAATTATATATTATTTGCTATACTCGTGATTGAACACGTAATACATGGGAGTGTTTCATAGTTCATGCGGTAAGCAGATGACACATGCAGGTATGCTCGTCGCTATAAGGCCGTGTTCCGGCGCATGTTGTAAACTATGCTATGATTGAAAATAAAGTTTCCAAAAAACTTTATCTGAATATTTGCGTGTATAGTAAACGCGCACGCGTACATAAATATATTTATCTCTTTTCATACCACGGCTTTAAGTCACCGTTACGTCGAGATAGAAGAATTCATGCTACATAGTCCGAATGAATGCGTTACCTATAGACTGTAGACGAAATTCGTAAGGGTCTCTACCCTCTTTCGAGTGACGGCGTAACCGAATCGACTTGTTGTTTTCTTAATTTTTTTTTCTACTCGAAATTAGTCTTTTAGGCTTAGCGTATAAGGCGCTTTGTTTCGGGCAAGGAGCGAGAGGGAAGCCAAACGACTGACGCCATTTGTGTAGTATACGTACATCGTCGTTGTAGAGTTAGTGTGAACGCGCGCGGCGTCGTGGGCACGCGGGGCATTCGCGACGTAGTGGATATCGTTTAGTATCTTTGTAACTAAGGCCACGGTACAGTGCCCTACATTGCGCGTAATACGTCAAAACTACTTTAAACACATGTTTACATTGATAAATAATTTTTTAGACAACTTTCTTAATTTATTTAGTTGAAATAAATGAATTTAACACGCCCCGCGCCACAGTGTCGAGTTTGAATTGTCGTAAGCCAGTTAGTTGTGAGATCGATTTTTAGGTGTTATTAATGAAATTAAGAAGGTGCTTGTGAGTGATACAGTAACATAAAAAAGTACAAATTATTATACAAATATTAATAATAAATTTTATATAGGTATAAAGTCGCGAAACAAGTTTCAGATAACGGTGAACGAATCTGTTTGATAGGAGACCATCGCGTTGTGGTTATGTTTCGAGTTGTTTTATTCTGTATTTCGATGCTAATTGTTGTGTGTAATAGTGTATAAAACCGATTATTCCTGTTATTAATGCCATGTGATAACGTTATAACAGCTGCACTGCGTTATTTACATTTGGTTCGAACGCGCTTCTATGATTATGACGGTAGTAAGCGAGAATACAGGTCAGTACAAACATAACACTCATAATATCAATAAAACAGTATTTGCGAACGTCAATTAGAAGTTCAAACTTATTTAAAAAGTTTTAAATGACGCTCGAAACGGCGGGACTGCACCGTTCCGTTACAACGCATTTCAGAAACTGCATTAGTGATGTTCCCTTTACATCTTTATAAATGTTGTTTTATATGTTTTCTATATTGTTTATAAATATTAGCTTAATAAAAACATTGTAATGATAGTTTTTAAATAATAGTTTCAATAGTTATAAGATATATTTTTTGTGAAAATGCATTTTCTTGTCAGACTACCTACATTCCGGTTTTACGGGTGCAAACCCAGTTAGATAACCTCAGATTAGTTGCCGTAACGTACCGATGTGCCCATATATCGTTTTTATCTGACATCTAGAACATTCTTTATGGTGCCGTTTTTTAATTCTACTAGACTGGGTAGTACGCTTGTAATGTATGTATTTGTACGAATGAAAGAAAAATAATGATTTTACTTTGGTCCTTTTTGGCCCTTCTACAGCAAATTGAGCTAGGTATATCTATCATAAAAAATATTTACTACCTACCTAACAATTAACATTTTCTATAAATTAGATATCGATAAATCCTAATGAACTTCATTTATTTATATTTCGAACATAAAAAACTTTTACACATAAATACAAACTCAGGTATAAATATTCAGTTCCGGTCCTCATTTATGCACCTACCTACCCTACATGGTTTCGCTTTGCAGTGCCATCTATGTGCAAATGCGCGTAACTGAAATGCATCAAAAAGCTAGATGTCCTAGATACTGTGTCGATGACCTAAAGCTCGTCGGCACCCTGCCTAGTTCCAACTGCGAACACACAGATGTCGCTGCACTAATTAATTATGCAGCAATGACCCTTAGAGGTATTTATTTAGCTTTATATGTAGGTAGGTACTAAAATAAAATTCAAATTGATCTCTTTAATTTTGTCGTAACGACGGATATATTTATATTCCAATACAGGAAACGTAGCGACGTATGTTTCTTTAATAGTATATACAATATATATAGATCTAAAAATAACTTAATTAACAAAAAATAATATATGGAATTTTCATGAAAAGGAAAAAAAGCAAAAATGTATAGCTTCACGTTTAACCGCATCTCGTTGTAACGCCACTACATTGTCAAAATTTCGTAGGGTGCCACCCTTAACTTGATCTCCCCTAATGCTATATTGACCACGCGTTTATGTAAGAAGTGCTTCGAAAAAATACGAGTAAGGGAATGCGGGAAAAAATCTGATCGCTTGAAGAAGTAAACCAAATAACGATGGCATGAATAGAATTAAATTAACGTTTAAACTCTCAAAGAACAAATATGTTTTAGTAAGTTAGCACATACATTTGGTCCTTCGAACCGGATTTATACTCGTGAAAAGGTATGGTTACCCTATCTAATGCCCTTAACTCTATGCTAGGGTAAGATCTATTATGCCCTTGGAATTCTAGGTGTCAGGTTAGGCTTTTAGCTGGATCTTGAGCTAATTTAACATATTACTATCTAATGTAAATGTCTTGTGAAATCTCCATTTTTGGGGGGTATGTCAAAAATAAAACAAATATAGCTAAACTTTACAATTACATTACTTCGATGCTATAACTTTGGTACAATACAATTGTAGACTGCATAAGAGCCTTTATCGAGTGCCTGAAAGAGATGCAAGTAGTCTCACGTATAACTCAGAAAGGAAAGAATGCATCCGCCATTAATCTCTCCATTCCAAGGCTCTAGCTGTCCAAAGAAGCGATATTACACCGCTGTGTGATCTACCATCCACCGTTATTTATTTTATTGAAAAGGCATACCATTACAAGGTACAGAAATGCCGTGTTTAATGATGCTATGATATTTTAGCTTCTACAGTGATATAGCATTAAAAGATAGCTACGAACTTATAAACCCCTTCTTTCATCTTTGTATTTATTCATACCTCACATCTTTTATTGAGGTATTTGAGGTTAAAAAATATTGTTTTGGGAGTAGTCTGGGTTTTTCTACGGTATGATGACGACTTGATAGCTCTATTATATTGTAAAGAATTAATAAAGAATAAGGATGCACCATGTACGAGTAAGTCAGCGATATAATCGACGTTGGCTTAAGAAATAAAGTAAACACAAGTAAAGAGTATCCGAATTGATTGAAATCGCCGACCGTAGAAACTAATTTAATGACTTTATCTGGAAGTGAAACATTTAAAACTGGTTTTGGGAGCTAAAATTGATCTGAGGCAAAACCGATAACGTGTGGTACGACTGAAATTGGGACATTCACGGTTCACTCGTTGAAAATTTGATGAATATCAGTATCTGAGCGCCACTTAGGTTGAATAGAGATTTTTAACATAAACTTCATAAAATTTTCATTCTATTGTATTTCTAACCACGTGGCAACTGTAAGGTCTTACATAATCAAATTTAACGAAGTTAATGAACTTTATTGACGGAGAAATTCGATATTTACTTTTAATGCAGTTGACATAAATTGTAAATGTTACATTATATAAAATGTTGTGGGTCATTCACCTTTATGCCGCAATAATTAAAGATTATGTGGCGATAATTTCAATTCTAGAAAGCATATACAAGGTTACATACAAGTAAAAAGCAGTAGTTTTTACTTCTGATAAAAAGATTGTTAACCTGTTAACGTAGTTCGAGACCTAATTTTTGATGGTACATTCAATATGTCGACTGTGAATTGTTTTGTGTCAGCTTTAGTTTTTGAAATGGAACAAGTCTTCATTGTAAAAATGGAGCTTTATTTGTTTCTTCAAGAAATTTTCTAGTCTTAAGCAATTTTCTAGCACAGAGTAGCTTTGCGTGCTCCCTAGTCCTTAGTACTAATTCTTTGTAGCTATAGCTTTATAACTATTATTTGTAGATTCGCCCTTAGAATTCTTAATTTGAATTTCATCATAATTTTTAAACTTTATGTGAGGACTTAATTTGAAATTAGTTATTATCATATTATTCTAAAGAGAACGCGATTTTAAAGATATGTAGTTGACTATTTATACACTACTAGCTTTTACCCGCGGCTTCGCTCGCATTTAAGTCATTAAATAAGTATCAGAGATCATACTAACTATAGTCAATTGGAAACTATAGTGAAAAATAAATTATTATTTTTTTAATAAAAAGTATCCTATGTTACTTCTAGTACCTCCAAAAATATGGGTACAAAGTTTCATGATGATCGGTTAAGTAGTTGTTGCGTGAAAACGTAACAAACAAACTCACATTCACATTTATAATATTAGTAGGGATAGATAAAAGTCTATGTTCAATGGCGTATGTATGGCTGCCTTCGACTCATTGGAGGGGTGCGTTTGAGTCGACAATTCTCACGTTGTAAAACAGGTTTCTATATGCAGAATGCAGTTGCAGGTCGAGTTTTTATGTACGAGTATCATATTTAATTATTTTTTTTAATAATTGAAGAACGCTTAACCTAGTTGAGTTACTTTTTTTTTGTTAAAGAAGTAATAAATACTTTTAAGGATATACTGCATCGTGATATACACCAAAATTAGTAAGTTACTCCCTTTATCACAATGTGCTGTTGGTTTTAGACAGTTCGTCATGGTGTAAAACATCGTGGGGTTACTTCTCCATGAGTCAAAAGTATCCACAATTTAATTTCTCCACTTAAATGAAAGGATATCCTAGTAGGTAAGATAAGATCTAATGGGTTTTATTAGACCTAATGTAATTCATTACAAATAAGCCGAAATGAATGAAATAGAGGCACATTGTTTGAATAAAAGTTATTCGACATGCGGGACTGTTTTCGGGAGTTTGTAATTAGGTGCTTAGTAATGATTTTAACTAAAACTCTGCCTTGCGTATGTTGTTTTTTGTATAATTAAAGTTTAATTTCAGTTGTCATAACATGATAAAATTAAATTTGAAATTGGAATGTACAATGTACATACGGGTGTCTGCTAACAACGATGTCATCATTTAAAATGAATCTATATATATATAAATCAATGGCACTTTTCGTTGTAATTTTATAACTCAAGAACGGGCTCACCTATCCAAACCAAATGTTTAGGCTTTGTTTGGACTATTTAGTAGATGGTTTATGAGAAGCTTGCACAAAATCGGTAGAGCGGTTCTTCATTTATGACATTTTTTGTAACAAATTAATTCAATAAAATATGGCGGATTGTGCTATTTTCAGTGTTGACAGTAATTGAAACTTTTTATGTCATTCATGCTGTTTGATGCGTGAATTTGATGTTCCAATTAATTTTTTTAAATATTTCACTTTATACGTAGCGAAGAAGCACGTACCGGACCGCTAGTATGCATAAAAGTTTTGACTTTTTCGTTAAATATTAATTGATTATCACTTTTTTAACGATATAATGGCGACGATGTCACCAGATATATGCAGACTACGAGTATATGTTGCGGTGTATAAAAACCCAAAGCCCACTAACCATGGATATTCATTTATTTTTGTAATGCATATTTTAAGTGCTCGCATCAAAGAGACTGGTAATAAAAAAACTTGGCATAAGTAATGCCTTATGACAACACTATTCAAACAACTTACATTGACAAGTGCTACTTTATAAATTAAAATTTTCTTAGAACGACCTGATAATGGATCACTCTATTAACACTAGAACTACTAACCGGTCAATATGACCGGTTTCAAAAATTCTTCACAAGACTTTTATATACAACCCTACACGTTATTTTTTGTAAACGATTCTATTATTTACAATTCTACAATCAATTTATTGAATTATATTTAATACTTTGCACGCACAAGTCATCCGGTCATTTTGACCGGTTGGTAAAAATAGGTCATATTGATCGGCTCGTAGTTCTAGTGTTAAACGGAATTTAATCTCGGTTTCAGTTCCACTGATATCACTGACCTTGTTTCTTTATATTGCAAAATCAAATATTTTACTAATATGTTGTCACCTATGCTCTAGAACGAACCGAAAACTGTACTAAGAAGAGCGCTTAATAATTTAAAACATTTTCATGGAAACACACCCGAAAGCTGTTGTTACAATTCAAAAAGAGAACTTATTAGGTCGTTCAGAAATTCCTTTGTTTGAGATGAAAAATTAAAACAAAAAGTGCACCACGTATCTAGTATGCCGGAGTTTACATGCCTTTAATCTTTTTTTAACTTAATTAGTTTTTGTGTTAATACCTACCTACATTTATGAGCGGGTAGAAACGCTACTGTGTTTATTATTTATTTACTTGCCTTAAATAAATATAATACGATAAAAGTGTTTTTTATCCTTAATTTCTTGAACTTACGAATTTTATCCTGACCTTCGAGAATTTGAACGAAAATACCTGATCAATTTTTTTGTTTGTTTGTTGTTTCAGCGTCGGACTAAAAATATACTTTTTGTTGAAAGAATAACAGTTCTATTATTAATTAATTTAATATTTCAAAGAAAAATAGACATTATACAAGACATATAGTTTTCGCAAGTTATAATCACAAGTCATATACTTACTATTAAAGTAAAATAACAGTATGCTTTTCAATGGTCCCACACTAGGCAATGCCTGTCACGTGGGGCCCATCACTTAGGGGCCATTCAAGTATTACGTAAGCAGATTTTTTACAATTATTTACCCCCCCCCCCCCCCCCCCCCATGCTTACGTAATCATTGGTACCTATATGCATTTTTCTTTTAATGTATTCTTTTTTTTATTGATATAATTGCTGACGTAATCACGATATCGACCCCCCCCCCCCACCATGTCATCAAAAATAAGCAAAGCAAAGACTCCCCCGCCCCCCTCAAGCGCTTACGTAATACTTGAATGACCCCTTAACTATACTGCAACTAACTATATCATATTATACGATGCTATATTTTTATTTAAATTAACTGTAAATAAATTTTAATAAACCGTTTCCAGTCGAACATCTTGCTTAATTTGCCTTTGGGTCTAATACAGCATCAGGCATCTCATAAACTGCTCTGTGTGTCGATAACTCCAAGCTAGAAGCCCAGCAATTCTTGCTTTCGCTTCCCTGGTATATAGAAATAAATTTCAATATTTTTTAAAAATATATACAGTAATGCCCCGCTTTACGCGAGGGATACGTTCCGGAAAAAATCGCGTTAACTGAAATTCGCGTATATCGAGGTTTATGATTAAACATAGTTAAATTTAATACAAAAAAAATACGAATCATTTTAATCAATCACTTTAATTCTAAGAACATTTAATGCAATACATACAATATTTATTATTTTTTTCGGAAATTTACATCTATTGTCTTTTGCGTAGCGTTTTTTTACGTTCTCGTAAAATACGTTCATAACACCCAACACTGTTTTTAATTGTTTGACACACGATCAAGACACGGTCATCATTATTGTCTATACCTACTCTACAATAAGTCCAAACCTGAATAAATTTTTGAAAGAGCATATACGCACTCTTTCGCGTAATGCGAGGCAATTGAGCGCGAAATTAGAATTTCGCGTTATAGTGAAACGGCGCATAACGGGGTCGCGTAAAGCGGGGTATTACTGTATGTGTTTATATATAATAAGTATGTATCTTTTTGTAATGTTTCACTTGGTTGTAGAATAAGATGTGTAATTAGTAATATGGATAATGGGTAGTCGGTTGTGGGTGTCTCCGCAGCGCGCAGTGCCCATCTTGCTGCGGGTGCAGTGTGCATAGGGGTAGAGCGACTGCGGCTTGGATTTATTCCGTGCCGTGAGTTCACAGCGGACGCGCGCGCCCTCGGTTGCTCCTGCAGTCCGGTGCACTGTTCGTTGTCGCGATCGGTTCGGCTCTAACTAGCGGTCGTTTTTCTAACTTATCCCGAGGACCTGGGTCCTGTCTTCTGCTTTCTAGTAAGTAATGTTTTTCTTATATTATTATTTATTTTTTTCTAATTAATAAATAAATTTATTTGATCGAGAAAAATGATAGCTACGGCGTAATGCTGAAAAAATCATCTGTCTTTTGTTTTTAAATTTTATTTTAGTTAAATATAATTTTTTTGTGTCGGCTAAATCCTTTAAAAATTGTTTTTGCTAAGCGCACTTAGGAAATAGTTTGGTGTCTTTAGAGTGCGCTTTTTTAGGAAAAATACTTTCTGAGTTGAGTAATTTTTTTTTATTTGTCCCAAAAGAGGTATTACCCAAATGTCCATAATTGTGTACTCTCTGGTTAAAACCACAGTTTAATGTCGTACAGAGTAAGATCAAAGAATATTTACTAACTAGTCGCTCTTTTGATGTTGCCGCCTGTGGGTGTCGGAGATTCTTTAACTGGACAGTTAGCTGCGTAAATATTTGACAACCAAAATACTTCAGATTAGGAAGTAAGAACTTTATTTTTCAAAATTATAAAAAAACACACAAATTAATTTATTATATTTTTATAATAATTGCAATTATTCTGCGAGTTCTTGAAGTTATCTTTTGTGTAGGACGGGCGGCATAGAATTGAAATTAAAAAAAAAATTCTGAAATTCCCAATTTTTCTTAAAATTATTGTACTATCAATGAGTGTGTTGTGGATTAAAACAGATATTTAAAAATAATATTTAAAAGCAAATTTAATACGCGTTAAAAAATAAAATATTAAAAGACTGATTAAAAACGAACGAGTAATTAGCAGAAAAAATAAGGTATATTTTTAATATTAACATTTCAATTTTGAAAAACAACACCCCGAATAATTGTACAGGAAAAAATTATGTTTTTATTATATTTATGTAAAATACGACATTTTATATTTGAAATAATTTGAAAGAGTGTAGGAATTTATAGTCCACAAGTCTGCATGTAGACAGATGTCTATAGTCCTCTTGTCTCAGCTCAAGGACGACACTCTATAGATTTAACAACAGGCGGAGTGTGGTCGCATGCCTGGGTATCACAAAAAAATCAATTGTTTTTTTTTTTGCAATAAGAAAAAGACACCTCAAATAAAACAAATGAGATTTGAACAAAATATAAAAATTAAATAGTTTAAAAAACTAAAAAAAACACGCGCGCTAGCTTTATCTCTTTTACTCCACTACACAGGATCTATAAAAGAATTTATAAATCCTGGCGGTCCTAATAAGGATAATGGGAAACTGTTATTAAATTATTGCATTGTCATCGATCCTTAATACGTATGCAAAGATTCAAATTAATCAGACTTCTGGAAATTGGTGAAAATTATACTCAAAGATTCCGTTACATACATACATACATACAACCCAAGCTAATATAAGCGTGTTAAAAAAAACATACATTAACTTTTACATTTGTGAAAATGCGTTTCGTAATTTACAAAACGCATTCAGAACGAGAGAACTAAAATAGCTTTTAAAATAGTACCTATATATTCAGTGTTACCATGCTAAATGTTTATTTTAAACTTTATAATTCATAAGTTGTTATTTTCGCGTTATTCAAAGTACCTAGTTGTAATAAAAGACATGTAATAATGAATATTTATAATCCCCGCGTCAGTTCGATCCGTCCACCCTGTAGATGCTAATTTAAAGCTAGCTTCATTGTATTAGTGTCATAATTTGTAAATTGTTTTATTTATTATATTAACACTTGAATCTGTTTTCGTCTAAAAATGTTAATAATTCAAAAAGCTGAACATAGTGGGCGTGGTTTATTAAAAAACACTGTTTCCTTCCTGCAGACTAATTTAGAAATAATTGGAAGTATAAATCAAATATAAAAAATTAAAATAGATTCCTTTTTGTTTTAGTAAAGGTAAATATATAATTTATTTTTTGATAAAAATAAGACTATCATTTGGGCGTGGGCTCTACTTTTTTCTGCGAAATAGGGATTATAACAATATTTTTATGAACATGTATTTATAAATTATCTAAATTCGGCCCATTGGAATAGACGCTCAATTGATCCGAATTTAACATCACTTGTTGAAAGTCAATTCGACCCATCTGCATTGATTGGAAACAACGCTCTCATTGTTTAATCAATAGTGCAATAAAGGAAACGGTTTTTCAAAACCAAGCAACATTATAAAGAAGCCGAACATTATCGAATCAAACCGAACTTTTTTAGTGTTCGATTTATAAATTTTCTTAATTTATAAATTGAAATATTACACTTTCTAAGTTTATTGTTACATTGCAAGCGATACTGTGACAGCTTATACTTTGACAGTATGAAACTTTGTAATGACAATTCATAGATACGTACTTTGACATTTAGTATGATAGTTTCTAGCTTTTGATAGTAAGTTTACACTTAGACAGTTTTCAATTCTAAACTTCATGTTGGTAGGCCGTTCATAGCCACCGTGTCTCTTTATAAACATTTTGACACTTCATTTCGCATACTTAAACATTATTCTGACAATTTGCGCCGTTACTTCAGGAATCATTCTTGTGTTATGTACACTCTGTAGCTCTTAGAATCACAAAATATAGTTTCATATGTATTTAGATTATTTCTTCTATATTTTCTATTTCTCGAGTAATTATATGAAACCGAATTAAGTCGAACATCTTTTGTTTCTATCTTGAATTGAAGCAGTACCTATTCGTATTGTGATGTTCAACAGAATAAATTAATTTAACCTACTTATAAATATAATCCTTTTGTCAAAATTCAGACTAATTTTATATTGTTAGTTTAGTGAATAACTCAAATATTGTATTATAAATAATGAACCAACTTCACAAAGTCACTGTTCATTAATTTTATAGAAAACTAATAGCAAAAAAAGCGCTTTATATTGTGATCAATGCTCACGCTAAATACAACAGCACTATTGCTTAATTATTTATTGATAATTTTTAATCTACTTATAAATACTTTTGTTTAACACTAGATTGCCCGAAGAAGTCATTTTGACTGCTTTCTGATTTTCAATTGGAAAAACAACTATGTAATGACACAATTTCTTAGAATTTTGTGACTTTTTTGTTTTTTGACAGCATATAAATGCGTTTATTGATGATAGTAGTTACCTCCCCCTCCTTCATTTCCTGTATATACATATAGATATAGGGACATATTACCAAAGTTCGGTCTTTCTAGTGTTAAAAAGCTATTTCAGTAGAACATTAAACCATTTCTCTGTCATCTGTTTTTTTTTCGTTTGGATATTGTGTAAATTTTCAATTAAAACGCTAGTAAATGCTTGGTGTAATCAACCCTAAACGTGGCAAATTGTAGCAATATCTAACTTTATTTGCCACTGGAGTTTCTGTATTAGTTGCCCAGTAACTTGGGTAATTGGCATTCCGTAGAAATATCTAGAACTAATATCATATTTTAAGATATACTACGTTTAACATTACGGTTAACTATATGTATAGAAATATAGTTATGTGCTTAGTGTGTAATGTGTAATAAACGATTGTCCTTAGACTTCCATTTTCGCTTCGGATGTGTTCCGCAATAATAAATATGAAAGGGCTGCCATTCATTTACATAGATGACTAGTAATAATAAATTTGCAATATAGCTAGTAGTTAAATACCAACATTTATGGCCTTTAATTTTGAAAACAGGAAAATAACGTTAAAAACAGCTGGCTAATTAAAAAAAAACACCGAATTTCAAATTTTGAAAATTAGAACGCTCAATTTCGACCAAGTGTGTTCCGATATACATATCCTCGAGTGAATGGACGCTCATTCACAGTAACAGGAACACATTAGCAGCAAATATCCGGTTACGTCGTGTGTAGAATGTTTTTAAAACTCCGATTCGATATTTGAAATTTTAGAACTTTTAAAAACTACTGCTTTCTTCTCGGAATGACTGTTTTAAAGTTTTTAATCGGTGCAGTGCCTATTTACGAAACAAGAGTATACTTTTTAACATATTTCTGATTCTGGTTTTCTGATACTTTGTCTCCATGGGCATTGGTCCTTGTTAATAAACACCAAAGGTTTAACGTTAGAATTGAAAGTAGGTTACAGACTACGTCTATTTCACCGCAGTCTCAACGGTTAAGCTTCATTTACATTCGCCATGGCGATTTAGTATCGAGTTGATACCGTCCATAGTGTTAATAAGGGCGGAATTGGCTCGACATATAAACGGAATTTCGCCCAATTTTGGATGTTCAAATATTATTCGAGTTGATTTATGTTGTGATGATAAGACACGCGCTGTATTCATGAACGAGTCACCTGTATTGAAGATACCTACTTTTATTATCTAGATTTGAAGAAAAAAAGATACCTTTAGTTAGCTGATAGTGGACTTCTCAAAATCCCAAACGGAATAAATAATAATACTAATGTAATTTAACACATGAGAGACAAATTTAGAGCAATTGGCGATCTTATAACTAAAAGTAATTTCTTCCAGATAATCATCAATTGTTTTATATGATAAAAAGTAATTTAAAAAAATATATAGTACAATATGTTTTAGGTTCGGTTCTTGGCAATGTCCTTGTCTTTGTTATTAAGGTTTCGTTGGTCGGAGTTAAATGAATATACTTAAAGTGCGCTGTAGACGTGTGTAAGTGTCAGAGGTACATTCAAGGAATCATCAAATGGCCATAAAGTTTAGTTTGTCATTATCGATAAAGAATTAAAGATCCAGCTAAGGGTTACAAAAACTTTTTTTTCTAAATGTGCCAACCCTATACTAATGTGTTACCCTACTATACGGTCAATGACATGTTCAGCTGTTGCAATTGTCACGTCGCAACTTCTTTGTTTTATGCAATATAAACTAGTATAGTTTAGTCTCGAAACTTCTAAAAAGAAGTTGACTTGAATTTCTAAATAAATAATAGACTTTTAAAGTCCAGTTTTTAACTTTTATCTAAATACCTATAGTAAGCTATTGCCTAGGGTTTTTGTGGAAAAACAAATGATACGAACTAAGTTTTTTAACTACTCCACTAAACCTCTCAATATCGACTACGTGTCAGTTTTCAATGATTTGGGTCTAAGACGGTATTTTTCTACCTGCTTCATACAATAAGGGAATATAATACTTGCAAAATAGAGCTACCATGGCTCAATGGTTGAGGGGCGTGGACTCATGGACGAGAGACCCGTGTTCGAACTTCTCAATGTTATAACAGAGACAATGATTAAAAGACTACGTCAGACTTATGGTATCGTTCCAGTATACCTCCACTTTCAAGCGTAACATCCGTAAAGTAACTTCGTATAGTATACTTTTGGTTAAACCAGCCCCATCTTTGTTAGTGTAAAAAGGCAGTTTTATGTATCTACCCTCCAGTAAACGTGATAATACTCTATGACTTTTTGTATAAAATAGTATTGGAGCAAATGTCGGTCAAGTGTAGGCTAACTAGAGGCGGTTGGAAAATGCTCCCAAACTCGTTTTGTAGTCGCGTTGTATGTAATTAAGTTAAGAGTTTTAATTACTTTTGTGTAATTTCACTCGAAACTACCGACCGTATTTGTCGAATGTGTCACTAATTTGGGCTTTTAAAAGAAACCGTCCGCGCGTACTGCAGATTTATCAAACATTCTAACTTTAAAATGTTTTCGAAATCCCTACTAATATTATAAATGTGAGTTTGTTTGTTACGTTTTCACGCAACAAATACTTAACCAATCATCATGAAACATTGAACACATAATTTTGGAGGTACTAGAAGTAGAATTCGTTGAAGCGAAGCCGAAGCGACCGCACGTATCCTGATGATGCCACGTGAAGTGGCGAAACGCGTCGAGACAAATTACTGAATGTTGTAGCGGGAATTATAAGCAAAATAATTTTGAATAATTTCCTTTAATATGGATTTCCGCAAAGTAACGCCTGAAACAACTAATTATAACAAATAGGATACATTTTATTTAAAAAAATTTTTTTAGTATAGTCTCCAACTGACTATATTTTCAGCTGTTTGGAATCATGTTGATTCATGGAATCATATCTGATACTTATTTAATGACTTAAATGCGAGCGAAGCCGCGGGTAAAAGCTAGTTCACCTGAGTTTACAGTCGAATCATAAACTCAGTATAGCGGAGATACTACAAAAATCTATATTACATTTTCATTGGCTATATGTTCCCTAAAGATTAGGAATAGTTTTTGAAAATCTTCGTGTAATACTTCTATTATACATAAAGAATTGACCTGATAACATGTTACTTACTCTGTTACCATATCAGACAGTTCGATATATTATAAATTCTCTCCTAATATGCTAGAATTCAATTATTAATAAGCAATATAACATTCGAGACGTGACGACATCCACGAGTTATGAGCAATATTGCTATCTATATGTGATGCCTACAATCTACATATGTAGATAAACGGAATTCAATTAAATTGGCCACTGACAGAAGTCTAGAAGTCTATCTGCAACTTCGCAATCAAAAATACATTTTAGCAACAAATGTTATTATATTGATATATATCTAATAACAAATAAAAAATTTTGTAAAAGTGGATGAATTATCACGTTCCAGATTCATTTTAGGTTAAAAAGGAGGTAGCTCTCTCCGTACTGGGTCTAGTTATGACATATGTAGATAAACGAAATTCAATTAAATTGGCCATTGACAGAAGTCTAGAAGTTTATCTGCAACTTCGCAAGCAAAAATACAATTTAGCAACAAATATTGATATAGGGGTCATTCAAGTATTACGTAAGCGCTTGAGGGGGGCGGGGGGGTCTTTGCTTTGCTTATTTTTGATGACATGGTGGGTGGGGGGGTCGATATCGTGATTACGTTAGCAATTATAACAAAAAAAAAAAGAATACATTAAAAGAAAAATGCATATAGGTACCAATGATTACGTAAGCATGGGGGGGGGGGGAGAAGAGGTTTGCTTACTTTTGCTGACAAGGGGTGTGGGGGGGGGGGTAAATAACTGTAAAAAATCTGCTTACGTAATACTTGAATGGCCCCATATATCTAATAACAAATAAAAAATTTTGTAAAAGTGGATGGATTATCACGTGCTTCCAGATTCATTTTAGGTTATGTAGTGTCCTCCTTTCTTAGGGGTTAGGGATACTTCAATACACACATGAGCGTCCTCCCTCGCCGACGGTCGGCTAGCGAATGTCCGCTTGCATGTGTCATTCTTTATTCATACGTCACAGGTTAAAAAGAAGGTAGCTCTCACTGTACTGGGTCTAGTTATGGGAACACATAACCCCACTGTGCATATAAGTTTATTACTTTTCATATTATACGACCAATTTTAAAAGTAAAGAATAAAATGAGTTTCGCGGTTTATTGCCGGATTATTATGACCCGACGTTTTGGTGACTTTGGCAGACAAAATATGCTCAACAATAAAGAGCAAAACTTGCATAAACTCACGCGCGTCATCTATGATAAACCGTAGTGTTTTGTTTGCATAGAACAAAGATAACAATTTTAATATTAGCGTACATTCTTTCTTCTTTTTACTTATGGGATTTAACACGTGTGGGGCCATTCAAGTATTACGTAAGCAGATTTTTTACAATTATTTATCCCCCCCCCCATGCTTACGTAATCATTGGTACCTATATGCATTTTTCTTTCATCACATCACTTTCAAGCGGAACACCCGTGAAGTGACCTAGTCGCGTTTCGGGATCAGCTTGGAAGTAGCCGGGATAACGAGAGGAGTGTGCCCTGTTAATTTGGACAGAGCACATTCGTCTCCTCAAGCCGGCATAGTGAAGTCGACTGTTGTCTGTGGTAACAGTTGTCTATGCTCATGGACCGCACTCTAGCTTAACATCAGGCGGAGTGTGGTCATATGCTGGGCTATCAATAAAATAAAATATATATATATAGTTGATTTTTGATTTAAAGCGAGTTTTTTTAATCAGTGTTAAACTTGTCATTATTCCGAGTGCTAAGAGAAAGTAATTTAGCTTCAGTTAGTATAATTAGTAGTTTTCGTATTGTAACAATTGTTTTTAGTAGCCGTACCAACTCGTGCATATTATTTCTGACGTGCGGTTTTACAATGGTACCTACCCGCATTTTGCTCCAATGCTTTCAATGCAACAGTGTATCTGCGTTGTGATAATAAATTTTATATTGTACAATAAGAACAACTGCACTTCTCTGAGGTCTAATAGAATTCTTCTTAGATATTTCGCGAATTTATCACATAGGATTAAAATACTGATTAATATTACGTTTACCTAACGGAGTTGACAGCTTGTCAGGAATCCAGTACCAAAACCTATCATAGGAAAACCAGTATGTATTATTAAATACAATGATTGATATAGTCGTTATATTCTTTCGTCTCCGTTCTTTGTTCACCATTTTTAACCATCAGTAGAAGCTGAACCCTCTAAGAACAGTGGGCTTATCACGAATTTAGTCTGGCTTTCGAATCGAGCTGTCACAAGTAAAACGGATCCGTTAGCAATCGGGATCATGAATTTTTACTAACGACTGACGAGCACCAGCAATCTATCAAATGAACGAAAGATCGAGACGTTCGAAAATTAACAAAAAGTAAATAAAATATTGTAGTTCCAAATCCGCACGCGGTGGCGCTGCTCAAATTTCCATACAAATCGCTTGAAGCGAACTCGGTTCGAAAGCCAGACTAAAATTCGTGATAAGCCCACTGATGACTCCTACCTGCCAGTACTTCTTTGTCATGGGCACTCTTGCTAACCATTAGGTAGTGCAGTGGTTCCCAAAGTTGTCTGGGCCACGACCCACCTAATACAAGTTTCCAAACCCACCTCTAGAAAATGTAACAGTTACCAATATAAATAAAGGACTTTTGAAATAACAAAGTTTAAATACAATTTTTTATTACATATTGTCTTAATAACTACATCAAAAAAGTTATTTCAATGGGAAGGATGAAATTGTTTCCTATGTTTCGCCATTACAGTTTTGACGTTTTGGTTGGTCGGTGTGGCGTTCTACAGGCAAGACCCACCAGTAGGTCGTGACAGTTTGGGAAACATTGAGATAGTGTATTATTTCAATACGGACGTACAAAATAATAACAAACTCAAAATTAACCAATAGCAATATGAACAAAGAATGTAGAATAATTATTTACAAGATACAATGGACGGATGGAAACTTGTAGAACGCGAGTGCTTTGAAACGGGAGCAACTTTAGTATTACGACTTTTTTATCGCCTTAATATGTTTTTACGATATTCGATATGAGACTGAAAAGTATATAATATGCGTTATAAAGACACGGATTTTTGTCATTAAAATCTCGCAATCTGGGTTGCCTTAAGAAATGTTCATTTGTTTTACTATTACAATGAACTAAAATATGTAATGCATTCTTTATTTCACGAGTACATAATCATCGTAATCCCTTTGATGTGGAGTTAGTTAGACGAGTGGTCAATGAGCGGAGTGAACTCTTACCACAAATCCAGACTAGTACGCTGTGCTAACTTGGTCCGGGTTAACACGGCAGACTTCTCTTGTTATACCTGGTTAATCCGGAAAGTGACATTAACTTTTTAATCGCCAACGTGATCGCTGTCGAGGACAACTGGCATCGTAATATATTTATTATTTTCCTGTTTGTAGAACAGACATTGAGTGGCTCGAGCCTAAATAACAAGGTTATAGGTTTGGAGAAGTTAAATTCATTTGTGTTTTTATTCAGAAATTTCAAACTTTATGTAAATAAAAAAAAAACTAAATAACAAAAAACATAGGTGAAATATCTTCACAGAAAAATAAAGTAAAACAAGTGAAAACCGCAACTATTATAAAAAAAATCTGTTAAAAATTCATCCGAAAATTTTTTCGACAACTACAATATTTCACGTGGAGAGTCGATGTCCAGTTCTTTTTAATGGTTTATTTTTCCACTGACCTCGTTTGTGATGTTCTTGAAAATCATGCCAACGGTTTTGCATGCACCGACTTGGACGATCAAAAATATCCGTTTTTGAACCGTTTGCGACCGCATGCGAGGTGCGGGAGATTTCTGAAACGCATGTCACTAGTATTTTACATATATAAATAGGCGAATGCGTTTGTCAATTGTTTGTCACGAAATAAACAAATGAATTATTGGACTACGAATTTCACGTAATTAAATTAAAAATTACGCTCATTGTAACTACAATATGCTTTACATTGTTTTTTTTTCCGTATATATCAGTTCACTGTACCAGTACTAATAAATAAGCAGTATTAAGACGGAGTAATACGGCCAATCTGTGATGCAGAATTCTCGTATATACCTACAGCACAGAATTTTAGTCTAGGTTCAGAGTATTGTGTATTTTTAGTATATTTCCATGTCAGTTGTTATAATACGCTCATCAGATTTTATCTTTATATTAAACATTTGTTGTCATCATAAAGGTCTATCTGCCTACGCTTTTTATCACAATAGGTGTAAATTATAACACATAGATGTAATATGACCGCCACTGTAACTCTGAACATAGCTTTGTTAGGTTATTTTTGGAGTCTAGTGTTTCTTTGCATCTAGATATTCCAACATTTGTTCCTTTTACGTCTGGGCTTTATTAGTATTTTATAGAATGGTTATTAACCCTAGTCGAGTTTTGGGATACGCTTGGAAATAACCGGTTATAACCAGTCAAGTATGTTGCAGGTATTTGTCTCTGCTGTCTGTGTCAAGTCTAACAACCAATAGCCGTGACGTCACGAAACAAGTCTCGTCTTCGCCTTATGAATCAAACATGTGGCAGCAGTCCCTTCCACGTATGGACAACTTAATTCAGAGCGAAATTCTGTAAAATTTAATTTTCAACTAATAAAGAATTTTTATTTAGATATTTATCTATCGAAGTTTATTAGACAAAAGCCCGTATGTACTATATTACTATATCAAATCAAAATTAGATTTATACTAAACTCGTAAAATTGAGCGGCATAATTTACGGTTTGGCGCCTCTTTACCGGACATTCTGTATAAAATTAAAATGTTCCAATAAAAGACCTTTTCTAGTGTATTTTCAAGGCATATAATAAAGTTGGTACATTTGGACATAATGAAGCGCGAACTTGTGGAAGTTTCAACGTCAAGCCACGATTAAATCGAGACGGGAAACTTTACGGTACTTCTTTTTGTTGTCATCCCCCATCGAATGTACCTTTTTTACATTTTACTTCAAGCTACATATACCTACCTAGTGTATAGGATATTTCACACTTTGAATTCCCTGACTTCTTTTTTTTCATAACAATAAATACATAAATATATATACATAGAATAGTCTGTACTTGTCCTCGTCTTGTGCTGTGGGAATCAGGGCAAGGACTGAACAAACACATATTTAATATAATTGGTTGTTACAGGCGTTACTTTGCGGAAATCCATATTAAAGGAAATTATGTAAAATTATTTTACTTATAATTCCCGCTACAACATTCAATAACTTGTCTCGACGCGTTTCGCCACTCCACGTGGCATCATCAGGATACGTGTTGTCGCTTCGATCGACTGATATTAAAAGTCCAGCAGTCATCTGACCCATTACATTTTGTAGGTTAACGAATTGACCGGTCTTCCTCTTTTGAATATAATATCGTAATAGGTAGTACGCGATTTATTTTCTTAAGTACGTGAAGTTAAAAGTTAAGGTCGTGTAAAAAGAATAAAGGGACAACTAGTAAAGGGGTCGTGGGGCTTAAGAGCGTTGCCGTAAAGAGCACTTCAAATTATACAGGTGAACTCGGAATTTAGAGATGCGAATATAAACCAGTTATCGATAATCAACTTGAAATAAATTATGCATTTTTTAAATGTAATTCTCTTTTTAAATCAATGCTTTTCAGGAATTAGGAATGTAGTGAACGCATTTATGAAGAAGTCATGAAGTGAAAAAAATGTTTTAAAATAGATTCTTCGAATAGCTTAAAAATATAATTGTCCAAGTCATAAAAAAAATTCAAAAAGTTACTCAACATTTAATACAACAACGAATAATCTATACAAGCGGTTCTCAAAGTGGTGTTCCGCGGAACCCTAGGGCTAAAATACTGCAAAAAATACCTACCAAAAGGGAGATTATAAGGTTACATCTAAATATTCCAACTAAATATTACGTAATATTACATTGCAATATGATTATTAATAAATACATATAAATCAGTTTATAATTATTTTAAGGCTTTTTCCTTCGCCAAAAAAGTTTGAGAACCGCTGATCTACACAAACAAACTATGCACAATAACAATTTTAAATCGCTCACCGATATAATTGCAATTTTGTAGATCTGTTAACAGGGCCCGGCGTTACATATTTATAAACTAGATAGAAGTTAATTTCTAAAACAAGTTATCGATATAGCCAGTTTATCGACAATGATGTAAACGTCACTAACAAAGTGAAGCATCTGTGTGGTGGTGGTTGAATTTTTTTCTGCTTACATCGTTTAAAAAAAAGGTTAAGAGGTCAACGAAGGGTTTTGAAGTTTATCCCAAATATTCTTTGTAATGGTAGAATTTGTAAATTTTACAGCGCGATTAAATACTTAGCTCTTTTGTACTTATAACGCTGTAGAGGCCTCTGTGGTGGAGTTGTTACTCCTTCCAGTGTTATATTCATAGCGGAGTAGACCGAAAATGTGGGACACCAGTAGAACTTCTCTCTTTGATTTTGTAGTCTTATATAATTCACGAACATGAGTAGACGCTGAGGTTTACTGTTGTGGTCTCTCCGCGTTTTAGAAACATCGGATCAAAATAAGTAATAAAAAGATTTATACCAGCCCCATAGTGTCTTAATTATTCTACTAACCTTTATAATTAAGGGAGAGGGAATCGCTGATGAACCATCTCATAGCCTGCTTCTGTGCCCCCCCCCCCCCTCCCTCCCCCTCTCCTTGCTGCACGTCCTCCACGCCATTTATATTGTAATAATTTGTATGTTATACGTCTGTGTCTTTGCAATGATGCTCGTGCTAATGGTTGAATATTCAAATTTGGAATGAGAGAATTGCAGCTGAAATCATAAATAGATCACGCTAGAACGTTCAAATACTACAAACGTTTTGTTAATCTAATATCACTGCAATGGCAAACGTTCAGAAATCAATTTGCGCAGTCATCGGGGAACTTAAGCTTATCAATTTATAGATATGTTTTTATATTAAAAATTTTTTATGAACAAAGTTTTTTTGGTATAAAGTTATTCAGTCTCTCTACAATTTAAAAGTATCCTTAGTTGTAAGAAAGAGTTTTTCTTTTGTTTTATCTGTTGGCAAAACCCACATTTCTTTTATTAAAAAAAACAGATCCTAACTGAACTTTATAATTTAAAATAGTTTTAAGAAAAGTATGTTATATGGAATTCTTAAGATTTTGATGTTTTTTTTATTGAACTCATCATAATAGGCAATAGAGGTAATTAAAATTAAACGGTATAGTAAAAGATTAAATTATGTTTGAGGTTATTTGATTATTTTTCAACTTACTTAAAAGATATAAAGCCATTTAGTGTCACGTTTATTTTGATTGATTAAACCCACGTGGTTGTAGTTTCGGCGTGACAACGAAAACTGCAATGCTTTCGAAAGGTGATCCAGCAAAACGCTATTTATTATTAAAGCGTTCGCCCTACCCGATAGGGACTGACATAATCTAAGCTAGTTAGTTTCGGGTAAACGGGACAAAAATAGGGAAACGCATAAGTCAGAGAGGGACAGCAGTAAACCCGAACCGAAGTTTACCGTTATTATAATAAATGTATCTTTAAACTAGTGATAACTTCTATTGTGTTTTTTTTGAAGATGTACTCCTTGATAACAGTACAATAGGGCTTAGTAAAGTTTGGGAGTTATTTTTTGTTAGAAGTGTTACTATTGACCAAGTATTTGAAAAGTTTGGGTATCGTTTGTCATAAATTAAGACAATAAAAATTAGAAAAAACGAAATAATTTCTTATCAATAAATGGAGACCAGAGATGTCCAATCATATACAGTTCCATTATTAAAAAAGTTTTTCGCGGTTCTCAACCGGAACTGAATTCGGATATTAATAATGGATAATAATAATGGAATATGTTTTGATTTCATTTTTATTTAGAGAGGCAGAAGAGATTTTTCAATATTATCTCTCGTATGACGTCACAGGATACGGCAGTAACTCAATAATTACGTTACAAAACTAAACATTAAGCCAGCGAGTGTGTCAACGTCGAAAGAATAAAGTTTCCCAGCTATATTTTATAATATTAAAACTATAGAATCGAACCACAAACAACCACATTAGTGTCACCTCCCCTTACTAACTGGACTAGTGTGACCACACTTTCTTTCAACGATCAAAGGAAAAATATATAAGTTAGAAAAAATAATGTTTTTATTCACTTATAACGTTCTTTTGTACTAAAATTAATTAATATTGAATTATTAGTTTATAATTATTAAAAAATAACACTTTCGTTAACGTTCATCGTCAATTCGCACCCATCGTAATATCACTTTGACAGTTTATTTTTTAATAAAAATGCTAACACTAGATTTACCTATTTCTACCAAAACCAAAAAAGTATATATTTATTACAAATATATATAAATTAATATAAAACTAATTCTTCTGTTATAAATTAAAGAAGATTAGAAGAATAAAAGAAAATGTTACACGCAGTAGGAATTTTAATTTGATCTTGCAAGACCAGTCATTTTGACTGGTCTGGTAAATCTAGTGTTAATTTAAGGGCTAACCAAGAATGTATCTACTAACATTATGTGATATTTTTTTATTTTCTTTTTTTTTTTGATTTGAGAAGGGCCTATGAGAAATAATGATTTTTTTCACTTCATACACTATATATTATATTGTATATTTCAAAAGGACGCAAACTTACCTTGTATAAGTTTTGAGCACATTCCGAAAAGTTTCATGATTAAAGTGACAGTACACAGTACGCATGTAAAGAGACAATCCAACAGACATATAAATAATTAGACTTCACAACGCCTTGAATAATAGTTTATGAAAATACGATTTTTCAGTCTGATATATTGTTGCATAGACTGAGAATAATAATGATGGTGCGTCACTTGAATGCTGAAACGCGATGTGTCATAACTTTTAAACAGGTGGAAATTCGGGATTAATATAAAGTTGGTTGTTGACAGGAGACGTGTCCGCGTGCGCTTATTCTATTAGAAAACCGCTACTTAAAGCTTTATGTTACTCTTATATAAAGCTTCGATTTTTAAACTTTTACTGTGTATTTGATCCCTGAAATATAATTATTACAATCGCTTGAAGTATGGTATTTATGGTGGATTGTGGTTTTTAGTAAACGTTCTACTTTATTAAAGCTATTTTTTCAATCGATATACATTAAATATATATATTTTAATGGTTTAGTAATTTTATTGATATAAATAATAAATTGATTGAATTCGAAGCTATGCATGTATCTATAGGCAGTACACCTAAATTGTCACTAATCTCCACTTAGCAGAGGTAGTGTCAGCTAAGTTTAGATATGCTTTTAGCCCGGATTTGTGGCCAAGAGATGTTAAATGCGGTGACAGTTTGTTTGTCCGTTTAAACTTGAATTAAAACTGATAATTGCTCCTGTCCGTTAAGGTTAAATATTTAAACGCTTAAATGGTTTGCCTTTTTCCGTATTTTATTTTCAATTATTATGAATAATTATTACTTTTGTTTTGTCGTTCATTTGTTTTATGGTGACACGACGTGTGATGCGGTGATGTCAAACTGGAGTGTTGTCTGGTAAAGGGAACTTTGTGGGCAGAAGTCACGTCCGCTATGCCGACCAATTAAAAACTATAATTGTCGATACAGTTGCACTATCATTAAAATTATTTATGTAATTTTTATACAGTCGCGACTCGCGCGTCATTTGTTTTGTTTATATAAAGACTGAAATTAGATAAAGAAAAAAAAAACAATTGAATTTTGAATAAAACAAACACATTATAGAATTAAATTAAACCGCAATTGGAAATATTAAAGAATTTACTAAACGATCAGTCTAGATTTTTGTTAGTTAATTTTATACGATACATGTTTCAACGTTGACCGCATTACGCTCTGATGAGATTGGAAATATTTCAATATTATCAACATGTACGAAATTCCACAACGTACACAGTACCTAGTTTCACGTATTGAAATTCTTTATTGTTTTCAAACTCAACATCATTAGTTTATAACTATGTACATATAGTATACTATACAATATATTGATACTTCGAAATGAGTTATATTACGTTCGTTAATACTAAAAACAAATGAATAAGAGAATAAATTCAGATTTTAACAATACCCGCTATAATTATAAAGATATGGAGACCCTACATTGCTAACAGAACGAGGTTAATTCTCAACAAGCAATATTTAATTAGATAATGAACGCCCGAGGTAGTGAACTGTACGTAACTTATTTAATGTGAATGAACCTCGATTGCAATACATGGAATATGTGTGTGCAAATAAATAGGTGTCACTGAATATACAACTGTACATACCGAGAGATGTACGTTGATGTACACTGGTTTCTCAAACTGGTGACTATGAGCCGTGTATATGCGGCCTCACCTGAAATGTCACTTTTATTGATTGTACTATTAGAGTATTGCCTACGTTTAACTTTGACCGTTATAAATGCTGAACAAAGTAACACACATGCAATGATTTTAATGGCCTGTCGAGTTGAAGTGTACTACCAATGTCAAATATCTGTTATTACATTTGACATTTTGTAGTTATCAAATCTGACAGAGTGTTATAATCATTTATGTCTGTCAAATACTAGACATATAGTACTAAGGTAATAATTTATTTAACCGTTTTAGTGCTAAGCAATTTTTGTGAATATATATGAAAATTGCTGTACATTTTTTGATTATTTTAAAGGAAAAATAAAACACTCTAATTCAGACAAATATCAATCAATTACTATAATTATTTTTTTATTATAATGAACAAATGTTTTGTGATTCTTATATGGCGCAATTTTCGATTTAAACTATCGCATCACTTTTGCGCCGCTTAGCACTCTAACGGTTAAATTAGTAAAACCTATATTACTTTTTTTATCTCCTCCCTCGCTGTTACCAAAAGGATGTATAAGTTAGTCGTAGATTACAGCTAATACGGAGTGGGGCACGGGAACCTCCCACATTTCAAAAAGCTGGTAAAAGAAGACCACGAGATATAAAAATATATCCCAAAAAAGTTATGTACATTCACATTTAATGTGGATTCTGTCTTAAATTTGCACACCTAGGACAAAATTGTTTTCCGGTCGGGAACCCTAGTAGATGTTTGAAATGTGGGAGTTTCCCGTGCCCCACTCTGTAGTTTCAATTTAGATCTAATCAAAAATCAAATAAATATGTTTTTGTCTTATCAAGCTAGCTAGATATATGTTACGAGTTGTATAGAGTGTCACTTCATTTGTTTCAATATTATTTTAAATAGAAGGTTAATTACGTATCCCTCAAAATACACGCGTAATAAAGACCGGTGTCCTATCACTCCATATTAATCCGCCAATGTCACAGCTTAATGACCTGACGTACTGTTAATCATACTATCTCTTTGTTTGTTAATCGAGAATTTCCCCTCTGTGGCCGTACGTTATGCTGTGAGGATAACGTTATAATAGCAAAAGCGAATTATTCCTTCAATTGGATACTGACAATACCTTTATTGTATTTAGTTATATATATATATATCTATATGTGTGTATATATTATACATTTTTTACTTTTTCGAAAGTATTCGAGCATAATCTCATTTCCGTCAGGCCGGCATAGTGGAAACGGCTGTTGCCTACGGGAATTTGTCATTTGGTAACTTGCTTAGCATCAGGAAGAGTGTAGTCTATGTCAGATACGAATGTATTCAAAAGTCAATATTTAAATGGTGAATCGTGTGAAGTGGTCATTTGCACGCGGATGTAAAATTATAAAACCACAGAATTAAATATAAAATGACAAATAAGCAATTAACGTGATCATAAAAAGCGGGGATGATATTTCAAAACGTATGTTGCAGCGCCACTGTCGCTTACTTATTTAACAAATGTCAAACAGGATGATTTATTAAGTCGGGCCGTTGACGTTGTATTTTTTTTTATACCGACATTTCAACGGCGTCCTTTGTCGTGTTTGTTTTATTCTATGCGCTTTGAAGTGTCGCCCTGTCTGTGCATTTGTTGCTATAATTTATAGTTTCCACGTATGACAAAGTTAGTTTGATGGTTTCTTAGCAAATTGCAACGGAATCTTTATTGTCAAAGTTTGTGCTTTGAAACAATAAGGGCGTCTGCACACGAAGGTGTCGCGAGTTGTACAATTGTGCATTCTAGGAGAAACAATTGAATTTAGTTCAAACTTTCTTTTTTTAAATATTTTTAATTTATTACGTTCTTTTGTTTTGAGTTGTCATTTATCAACGCTCATGTACTTATACTATATATATTATTATTTGTTTATTTGTGTTGATTCTTCGTTGTTGTATTGAGAAAATGTTAGTGTACTTTTGCCAAAATGTTAGTTCCGGTTACGTCGCATTAGGACCCGTGCTTAATGTCACTAGTGCATACGACTCTTAAGTGAAATTCACGTCAATTAATCGAGCAAAAGTTAATATATGGCATCGCACACACGCTTTATTGACGGAGCAGTGCTTAAGATGCAATTAGTTACTATTGTTTAAGAGTGCAACTTTGTACTTCACTTAATTGATGGAAGTTTTTGAGTTTTCCAATATAGTTTAATTATACTCCCAGACTGTTCTTTGTCATCTATTTTTATATTGTTCTTTATTAATATTTCTTTAAAGTAGCCTGGTATATATCGCCACACTCCGCATGATGTTACACCAGAGTGTGGTCCTTGACAGATGTTCGTGTGCATGAGTCGGTCCTACAGCAAATAACCGCAGCTGATTTTTGGATATGTTAATTATGGATATACAGTAATGCCCCGCTTTACGCGAGTGATACGTTCCGAAAAAAACTGAAATTCCCGCGACTTTAGAGAAGTTGATGACTACATTATGTTTATACGCACTCTTTCTCGTAATGCGGGGCAATTGAACGCGAATTTGAATAGTGAAACCGTGCATAACGGGGTCGCGTAAAGCGGGGTATTACAGTATGCCCTATCAAGGAACATCAAAATCTTTACTGAGACAAACTGAGCTAACTACTAAAAGCCTCGTTGAAGTACAAACAAATTATTTTTTCAAAGACATTTGTTCGTTTCAGTATTTTTATACAAATTATACCACTAAGTTAAGAAGTAATTTATGTTTTTATATCTACGAAAGACGTACTTTTTAAAAATGTATAACACTATATAGGCTTCATTTAATTATTACATAAAATAAGGGTCTGAAAGTGTTCAATTGTAACTTTAACAAATCGAGTTTTTGGAGTGTCGGAAGTTTGACGTGAATTACGTAAGCAGAAAAGATAAAATATTAATTAAAATAGTGTAATATAAGAGAATAGAGAAATTGTAATGATATTCATATTAGTATATAAGACGGGTAGGAATAAACATCATGGTTCACTTAGTTGGTAATACTCTTAGAGTTAAGTTAGTACTGCTTGTAAATAAAATTCTTTTTAAAAACACTTCTGCTCGTGTCTTCAATTTAACTCGTGTTACATTTTATAGAAAATGTTGGTAAATTATAAAAAAAAATATTGCATCGGCACATTTTAAGTATTAAATAAAATTAAATTATTTTAAAAAAGTGACATTCACAAATTTGATTTTTGATATGGGCTTCTTAGGCGTCGCCCCAATGTGCGCCGGCTTGAGACGTTTAAATTCTTAGAGCACATTCCTCTCGTTATCCCGGCTACTTTTACAGAGATGTACAGATAAACTTATATTCTTGGGGCCCGACGCAATACTAGGGACTATCCAATCGGCTATGATTTGATATTTATCTGCTTATGAAGTATCGTAAAAATTGGCAAATGAAAGGACAATTGTCAAACTTTATTATTTTAATTGCATTTAAAGTAATTAATTTAGTATATTCCTTTGTTTCGTATTATACATATTATATTATTATCTACCTATCAGTCAATACCTACAACTCGCATCTACCATGTTATTTTTTCTGGCTAAAATTTTTTGTTGTAAGATCTCAAAGCGTCATGGCGTGTCAATACAATAGAGTTGAATTTAAAGCAACTTTTTTCAATGTTTTTTTTTAAATAGGTTTTTTTTTAATTCTTATTAGTGAATATTATGCGATTGTTAGGTTAAAAAATATTATCTTTGCAAGAGAAATGTAAAACTGTATATTCAAAAATAAACATTTATTTCGTAGTTTAGTTGAGAATTTTTTGTTAATTTTTAAAGTTAAGAATACAAAACAAAATTAAAAAAAAACAATTTCGTCCTTTGTAATTATTTTTAGAAAAATATAATTAAAATACATTGTATTAATTTTAAAATATACATTTAGAAAGACAGAAGGAACCGTTTAAAAACGTTTCGTAAGCAATTACATTTTTCAACTGAAAATTAAAACTAAAAAAATTGTATTTTAATTAAAATGACTCGCGTTGTTCCCTTTAGCATAATGTCGTCCACGAGCCGGTGAGTTAGCGGCAATAAAAAAACATTTACAACTATAAAAACATTTGAATAAAGTTGTGTTTTTAAATTAATTTATAATATGAACTTACATTGTACTTTTAAGGTTAAGTTCATGCTATAATTTCACGTGTACGTTAGCAATATTCTTAACTAAAAGAAGAGAATAAACAGAACAGAATATTATACAGTCAAAACTCCATGTAACGTCACTCGATTTAACGACAAACTCCCTAAAGCGTCGAAATCACTTGGCTTTGGTTGGTTTAGCTTGTCTTCCATACAATGATACACTAGTTCAAATAAGATGTAATTTTTTATGTAATTACTAACACTAGTCTGAAATATACTTTTTCTAATTCTAATTTTTCTTCTCTCCATTTAACGACAACTCTCTATAACGCCATAAAATGCACAGTTCCTTCAGTTATATAGAATTTACACTGTATTATATAAATGCTTACACCTCATTATACTTACTACGAATTATTACCATGAATGAGTATAAATAGTATAGAATCTGAGATTTCTGTTAATAAATTCACTGACAATACTACGTTCTAATTTCTAAAGAACAAATAATTAATAGATAAATTTTAAATTTCCGAAACATTTGTCGTGATAATGCATTCGAAAGCAAGCCCGATTTGAAGGATGATGTCTGCAAAGCTATCGAAACCGCGTTTGTTTGTGTACAAGGACCAAGGGCGGGAATGGCGTTTGTGTATTAATGTTCAGTTAGGTAATAGAATATACAATAGACATTTTGGGTTGTATTATAGACATTTATGCAAAAACACGTAACTGTTTGTCCGCAATTGTTTTAGACCAATTGGGACGAGTTTATGAATAATCATTACGTTGACATAAGAATACATTTTGTTCGATATTTTTAACGATATCTTTATTGTTTTGTTTTTGTTTTTAGTGGGTCTTCTCCCAAAACGCTATTATTTGTAAATAAAATAATATAGTATGCGTAAAAAACAGTACATTTTATCGACCTTAAACTCATAGAGTAAATAAACCCTTTAATAAAATAGTCTTGTATAATTTTATCGAATTACCCAATGAGATATAGCTAAATAGACAAATGCAATTTCTAAATAAAAGACATTAGGACGAATATTACGGGACGAAAATAAACGGTCGAAACTACCCTCATATCGATATCTGTTTACTATTCACAGCGTCGTCGTATGGAAGTCCCAACGCGAACTATGTAGGTAGTTTTGAAAATGTATTTGTAGCTCTATCAATATGCGGACGAGTGTTCCTCTCACGACACAAAGCAGTATAAAATGTTTATAATATTTTAAATATACTTTGACAATATTGCTCTTCAGCAAATATCAAAGATACAATATACCTTTGTATTGTAAGTAATAAAATTTCTGATTATTCGCACTTAGTATAAACCAGTAATTATGTATTAGTGTGGGCTTATCACGAATTTTAGTCTGGCTTTCGAACCGAGTTCGCTTCAAGCGATTTGTATGGAAATTTGAGCAGCGCCACCGCGTGCTGATTTGGAACTACGATATTTTAGATACTTTTTGTTAATTTTCGAACGTCTCGATCTTTCGTTCATTTGATAGATTGCTGGTGCTCGTTAGTCGTTAGTAAAAATTCATGATCCCGATTGCTAACGGATCTGTTTTACTTGTGACAGCTCGATTCAAAAGCCAGACTAAATTCGTGATAAGCCCACTGTATTTGATTTTATATTAACGCACGCACGCACGCGCACACACACACTTTACTTTACTTAAAAAAAATTCTATTAGTAAAAAATGTAATAAAAACTCCCCAATAAACTGGTAATTTCTGAGATTACTCTTAAAATATGCACAAAAAAAACTGGAAAACTTGTTTTGAAAATGACTGATCCAAAGCATTTCTGCGTTATTTGCTCGAAAAAGAGTGAACAGTTAATTTCATCTACCAGTGATACATTAAACGAGTGTCAAACAGTGTGGAAAATTCGAAAAGAAAATGATTTGTCAATGAGCGATGTAAGACTGCCCGAAAACATTTCATTTGCGAGCAAGTATCATTCGAAATGTTATAGACAATTCACCACTCTGTCGAAAAAATATAGAAAACCTAAGGAAATTGATTTTTCAGAAACATCAGATTTACCAAAGTTTGTTGTGTAACGGTAAAGCGTTAGCTCGACTTAGTTAAGGTAAATTCACCTATTCGTAAAACATGTACCTATCATGAAACGTTTGTATGCATGTATGAATAAAATCGTACGTATGTTTGCGAAAAAATTTGTTTATTTCGTATGTGTGATTAAATTACAATGAAAAAACCAATTTTTAAATGGTGCTTACTGAGTACACTGTGTTTTATACGTAAGGAATTAAATACTGCTGTTTTTTTTCAATTTTAACAATAACACCTCTCTAACTTCAAAATAGTGCATACTGCAATATTTATGTTCTCATCAAGTTCAGTGCTTTATTGTCTTGTAATATTTAATTTGTTTATTGTATGATAATGGTTTTTGGTAGTTAATGAAAAAAA
>JAPWLS010000215.1:0-156762 GCA_028551675.1 Tineola bisselliella | reverse complement strand
AACGTTTTTTGTTATAAGACAAACCTCTTGTTTTTCAGAATTGTTTGCTCGCTAACCTTTGACGGTTATATTGAAAACTTACACAAAAGTGGCCACTTCAGCAACATTTCTACAAAAACAACTCGAAATTATGTGCGTTTATTTGGCAACAAATTCATTAAGATTATTCAATTTACATTTAGAATATGTTTATATTAAGTTTGATGGCCTACTCTGAGCGTAATTGAGTTGTCATTCATTCTCATACAAGAACAATAATTGAATGTTCAAAGTCAGTGGTTCCCAAACTTTTTGGTCTTGTGACCCACTTTTGCTTGACTTTTAGCCGGATCGCCACTGCATTTAACTAATATTTCATTACTATAAAATTCGCTTCATATAATATATTAAACTGTAGTATAATTAATTATATTATAACCGTAATCTTATTAGTATTAATTTCCTTTTTCATTTTTTACATTTGCAATGTTTGCGATATTTTTTAAACATATTTTGAAAACATCTCGCGTACCTCCAGTTTGAAGACCATTTGTTCTAAACTATTTTATTTTGCTATAATTTTAAATTCCTTCTCACCATACAACAATCTGATGTAATCTACGCGATTAATTCCTATACTAAAATCATATATTCTCTTCGTATATATACATATAAACACTATAACTATACACACATGTGGTTCTCAAACGAACCTTTGTGTTGAAGTGGGTACAACTGAGCTTTGTTTTTTGTTAATACTTTTTGTGGGGATCCGTAGAATTTATTTTATACTTAATATTTTAAATATTCAAAATGTCGGTGAAAGGTTTTGAAATTAAATTTAAAATAAAGCTCAATTGGTTTGAGCAGTCGGTGGAGTTGTTGACCACTCCTAATATTTCGCAAACTATTTTAGCGGCTCGGTTTAGAAAATTAGATCAACATTATAATGAATTTTCGGAGGCATATGAACGGATATTAAATTTGAAATCGGAAAATTCGGATGATATTGCGGAATATGATAAAAAGTTTAAAATTGGCACTATGCATTTTAATACTTTGGAAGCGGCGGCATTGGGTTTTTCTAACGTGTCCGAGGGAACCCAAAATATTGTTTCGGATAAAACAACGACTCGATTGCCGAGTATCAACTTACCCATTTATGACGGTGACATTTTTTGTTGGTCTAGTTTTATCAGCTTGTTTACGTCTTTGGTTTTAAATAGGAATGATATTTCAAAAACGGAGAAATTTCATTACTTATACTCTCACGTTGATAAGGAGGCTCGGTCGCTTATTAAGCATTTGCCTATGACGGATGAATCTTTAGATTGCGGATTGGAAATATTACGTAGTAGGTATGAAAACATTAGATTGTTAGCGGATTCACATATCTCACGTATTTTGCATTTGCCGGTATTAAAGCAAGCTTTCGGTTAAGAAATAAAATATTAAATCCTTTGTTAGAGTCTTCGCGGGCATTGAAGAATTTGGGTTTTAATATAGATGAATGGAGTTATATGTTATTGCACATTGCTTTAACTAAGTTACCATCGGATATAAAGTCTCGTTTTGAGCAGAAATACGGCGGAAATAATAATAAACTTCCTACTTTTGCGGAATTAATGGATTTTTTGCAAATTGAGTGTCGCTTATTAGACACTTCGGCTAATTCGGATTTTGGCAATTTAGCACAGTCGGATAGAACTCGGCGCACTAGGGATGTGCATACGGTTACTTCAAGTAATGAAGTTAATAAAGGTAACATAACTTCTATTGTTAATAAAGCGGATATTAATAAAAATACGGATATCAATACATGCAAATTTTGTAGTCGGGTCGGGCATGTATTGTCGCGGTGTTATAAGTTTAAGGAACTTTCACTCAATGATAGAAAGTCATGGGTGAGAAATAAAGATTTATGTTTTAGATGCTTAGGAGACCATCACGCTAATATGTGTGAGAAGAAGGGATCTTGCGGTCGGTGTGGTCATGTAGGTCACCACATTTTAATTTGTTTTAAAAATAAATCTTATAATCAATACCCACATTCGGTTTCGGGTAACAATAAGTCTTTTAACAATAATAAACGGTTTTCTAACAATAATAAACAACGGCGAACAAATACGGTTTATGATTGGCGTAGTGGGCTACCACTTAAGTCGGGTATACAAAAAAACGCTGGTAGGCGCTCGGTGCATACAACGCCACCAGGCGATAAGCGGTCGGGTAGCGTGACGTCATCCCAGCAGGGTGCACGCGCACGTAATAATAAATAGCAATTACAGTCAAGTGTCGCTTCTATACCTCGGTTTTTAGGTAATGTTATTCTGCCTACGGTTATTGTTAAGGTTAAAACATTGCATGGTGATTTTATAAAAGCGCGGGCTTTGTTAGATCTCGGTTCACAATTGTCTATTGTACGTAGTGATCTTGTTACCATGCTCGGATTGAAGCGACACAAGTGCGACCTGACACTCTCAGGTATCGGCGGAATGCGTTCGGAGTCTAATTTATATTTTACGGTACTACAATTTAAAATCGAACGCTATAATGTTTTATTGACGGTTTCGGCTGTAATTTTGAAATCACCTTCTAATTATTTATCGCATAATTTAAGACACGTACATCAAATAAATAATAATAAAATAGTTATTTCGGATGACGGTTATTTTGGTAACTCGAGAGTAGATATCATTTTCGGTTGTGATGTACTTGGTGAAATATTAGAATGCGATAAAATTAAATTTGATAGCGGCGGGCCTTATGCAATAAATACTATTTTTAATTATGCTGTTTTCGGTCCTTCTAATTTATTGCATAATGAGTTGACGGATAATGAGGTAAATAAATATTGCGGTGTTACACTCATTGATGCGGTTGAGAGGTTTTGGCGAACGGAAGAGCCACCTCAGATTAAGTTTAAAGATCCTTCGGATATTGAATGCGATACATTTTTTTTTTGTCGAACTACGACATGCGGTCTGAACGGTAAATACGTAGCACGGTTACCTTTTTTTATGGAGCACAAGCAACTCGGTACTTCAAAGCTTGTGCTTTGTGTAGCTTTGCGTAAGTTCTTTGTTTATTTATAGGTTTTTTAATAAGTTAAAGGTTAAGAGTTTGGTTTATAATACGAAATACTTATTAGTTAGTGAACGTCGGAATGCACTTTTTTGTTGTATTAGGTTAGTACAATTGGATTCTTTTAGTGAAGAATTTAATTTATTACGGTCGGATAAAGCTTTAAGAAGCTCATTACGGAAACTTAATTTGTTTATTGATAAGGATAATTTAATACGCGTTGGCGGGCGTATTGAATATTCGGAGTTGCCTTATAATGCTAGACACCCAATTTTGTTACCATCTAAACACGCATTTACGGAGTTATTAGTGAGACATTATCACAATGTCTATTGTCATGTCGGTTCAAATGCATTGTCGGCTATATTATCTAGAAACTATTGGATAATATCAATGCGTCGGATTACTCGGAGTGTTGTATCCAAATGCATTTCGTGCTTCAAGGTCAAGCCGAAAGTGGTGCAACCATATATGTCGGATTTACCAGCTGATCGCGTAACGGGTGCGCGACCTTTTCTCGGAGTTGGTACGGACTTTGCGGGTCCATTTTTTATTAAATCTAGCGCTTTGCGGAATGCTAAGATATTGAAATGTTATTTGTGTGTGTTTGTGTGTCTATCAACAAAGGCCGTGCATTTAGAAATAGTTTCGGAACTAACAGTAAACGCGTTTGTTGCTACGTTTACGCGTTTTGTTTCACGGCGCGGATTACCTTCTTTAATAAGATCGGATTGCGGTACAAATTTTACGGGTACGGATAAATTATTAAAAGACGTTTATTTATTTTTACGTGATAATCACTCGGATCTCGGACGTCAACTTTCAAATAAAAATATTACGTGGTTATTTAATCCACCGGCAAGTCCTAATATGGGCGGCCTATTTGAAGCGGCGGTAAAATCGGCTAAAACGCATATGCGGCGCGTTCTCGGAGAACATCGGTTTACTTTTGAGGAATTGTACACATTTTTTACTCGGGTAGAAGCGGTTATGAATTCACGGCCATTATGTCCGTTGAATTCTGATGCTAATGATTATGATGTATTGACGCCGGGTCATTTCATCATCGGTCAACCACTAGTTGCGTTGCCAGAATATCCCTTTTCGGATGTTAAAATACATAAGTTGTCTCGGTTTGAACAACTTCAAAAACTTTCACAACATTTTTGGCATCGGTGGAGACAAGAGTATCTCCATACATTGCAACAAAGAGTCAAGTGGAACTCTAAAACGGATCCTCCCAAAATAGATGATTTAGTTTTAATTAAAGAGGATAATTTGCCACCTTTGCAGTGGAAACGCGGTCGGATTGTTAAATTATTGCCAGGTTCGGATCAAGTAGTTCGGGTTGCTATGGTTCGAACAGAGACTGGAACCCTTACAAGGCCAGTCTCAAAGTTGTGTCGGTTTCCCAATATCGGTTAGGAACCAAGGCAAGCCTTGGTTGGGGCGGGGGATGTTGTGGCCAACTTAAATTGGGTGGTGGTATTGCCTTGGACGGCGGCGCGAGCGCACGTCTCCAGGGTGCGATTCCCTCGGTCGGCGGCGGCTGGAGCGGACGCTTCAGCGGGTGCGCTCGGGCAGCATCGCGAGCGCACGTCGGTTGTGTGTGTGTACAAATCGGCGGTTGGGGTCGGATGTCGCTATTGCATCGGTTATTATTATGCGGAATTCGGGACTATATTGTTATATATGTGACTTTAATCGGCTATATTATAGTACATATGTACATGAACTTTGTATTGTGAGCACTTTAGCGACAGCAGACAATTCTACGGAGCATCGGAAGCATTAACTGCACACACATCTTGGGGAGTGGTGGATGCAGCTGAAAGAGGTACGTACTACTATCCCTTTTTACTGTTGGCCACCTATCATACCCCCAACATATACAGTCCACTATTAATTTATATTATATCATAGAGGGGTTAGACTCCCCCCTCTTCGGCGGCTAAAGGTGTCGTAGGTCTTGAAGGGGACCACGGTACGTTCACCTTTACATAATAGCTAATTAAGCTGTTTCTGAAATAAAATAAAGAATGTACTATTTAAAAAAAATGTATTAATTTAAAAATCTATTGCGTTGTTTTCCATTTGGTTTTAATCATTGACAAAGTTAATTTACTTGCTTTAGAAGTGTAATTTATGAAGTTTTTTTTTAAACATGATGAAAATTTTCTGAAAAGAGATGTTATATGAAAACTGTAAATAAATTGTTGTAAATTATTTTCCAAAAATTTCAGTACGATGCTATAGTTATTAAATATATATTAAACATTGTAAATAAAATTAAATATTAATTTCGACTAAAAATATAACACATCATAAAATTGTCTGACAATTATCACACAGTCAACAATAATTTATTTTTATGAAACTCGACCAAGATGCGTATCTAGTAAAAGACGTGTAAGTAGAAAATGTTGTTTATAATTTAATTGTAAAAGAATTTAAACTTGGAATTTATAAGTTTTTTCTCCACGTTTCGTTTGTCGGATAAAACGTATCTACTACGCATTGCGGTACTATGCAGAGATGTAACAAACAAAATGTGCGAGATGTAGGAATTCCGAATCTTCCGACCGATTCCGATTCTTTACACGTCTAGTATAAAATATTTAAAAGTTTCTCTTTATTTTCAGATCGTACGAAAATGAATGAGTTGCCATGATGTTAAAAGAAAGAATGGTGAGTGATTTCTGGTGGCATTTAAATTCTTTACCTTAAACATTATGTGCAGGCTATGATTGACGAGTTTCTGGTGGTCTTCTTCTCGTCTTACGCCTTTCCGAAGTCACGGTAGAGTCTAACGATGAGCAAGTGCACGCCTTTAGTGCCTATGCTAATAAACGATTTTCATTCATTCATTCATTAAAATATTTCATCTACATAATCTACTCGTCTTTATAGAATGTTAATTTAAAAAATATACGTTAATATATTTCTTTTTTTTTTAAATATGAATATTTTCTTGAAGAGTTATTTATTAGCTTAATTCTTAAACTTAAGAACAAATATCCTATTTACATTTCAAAATTGTAACAAAGCTAACACTTATTGTTTTTATTTTTAATTAATTTTAAGATGCAATCATATATTTCAAGATGTTGTAAGCTATAGATATTTGAAGATACTTGTGTGTAATAATATTGTAGATTAAAATGGATTAAAAATATAATTATCACAATGCATTGTGGCAATCAAAAAATCAGAAGAAAACAAGAAAGATGACACTGACAAACTAAACGTCAAAACCACAAGTATAATAAGTTTGTGAATAATAAATATATCATAACATTTTTTTATAGTAGCCTGGTATAAGGGCACACAGACGAACGTTTATTCTAGAATTGCACTTGAGCATAGATTCACTTGTTTCGGAATAAGAGACGTACTAAATACAAACACACTCAAGTAATGAGTTTACGGGCTTTACTATAAAAAAACACAGTGCGAAACAATTCGATCGCTAGCTTAAGCAACGAACATAAATTTTAAATTCGTTGAGTTAAAAGGATATAATAAAACAAAAATAATTTACGTTAATTACAGCTGACTGTATCATAAATTTGGACGATGAAAAGCGCAAAACTGAAAAATGCATTGCACTTTTCAGAAACAATGCCGCGAAGATATACTGAGCTTGAATAAAACAACTGCAAAACAATATAGTACTGCAAAAGGTTTATACAGATATAAAATAAATTATTAATATTTACTTTATTTTCATGCAAATATATTTATTAATTAAATATATATGTATATATATGTTTATAACTAACTCAATTAACGCCCATGTTTCTGTATCTAGGGTAGGCAGAGACTATAGAACACAATCAACTTTTTTATATACCATTTTCACCTTTAACCCTTAAATGGACAATGTTGTTTTTAAACAACACTCACATTATTGCAAAAAAAAGTATAGTAAATTCATGTCTAGATTTTTTTACTCATTTTGCCTAGACAGTAATACATGTCTATTACACAAATATATTTTTTTAAAACGTGAAACAAAAATCGTCCATTTAAGGGTTAAGAAGCCTTTGTTGAGGGCGCTTTCCATCAGACCCCTTCAAGCTTTTTCGTGATATCATTATTGCTTTCTCTGTCTAACTGCTAACACTTGGTAAATGACGTAGTAAGTGAAAAGATTTAAACAAAAGTATTTATGCATAAAAATAAATGAATAAATAAACAACGTAATAAAGTGGTGATATGGCATTATCCTTGTACTCGCGGGTAAATTCATATTTCTAAGCAAAAACTGTCCTGTTTGGAATCGCTCCAAAATTCCGTCTACAATGCGAAGACGTACCCTGAATGATAACGAGTTGGGGTTTTCATTAATTTTATTGCAATTTCTAGATTAGATTGAGTGTGCCTACTCATAGAAAATTGACGATAAAAATTCTTCCGTCCCTTTTTAATAAAAGTACGGTTGGTCGACGTTTTTTTATGTTCTAAATTATTCTGCTTTTGTTTTTGTATATGTATCTATATATTGTTGTTTGGGGTATGATAGGTGGCCAACAGTAAAAAGGGATAGTAGTACGTACCTCTTTCAGCTGCATCCACCACTCCCCAGATGTGTGTGTGCAGTTAATGCTTCCGATGCTCCGTAGAATTGTCTGCTGTCGCTAAAGTGCTCACAATACAAAGTTCATGTACATATGTACCATAATATAGCCGATTAAAGTCACATATATAACAATATAGTCCCGAATTCCGCATAATAATAACCGATGCAATAGCGACATCCGACCCCAACCGCCGATTTGTACACACACACACACAACCGACGTGCGCTCGCGATGCTGTCCGAGCGCACCCGCTGAAGCGTCCGCTCCAGCCGCCGCCGACCGAGGGAATCACACCCTGGAGACGTGCGCTCGCGCCGCCGTCCAAGGCAATACCACCACCCAATTTAAGTTGGCCACAACATCCCCCGCCCCAACCAAGGCTTGCCTTGGTTCCTAACCGATATTGGGAAACCGACACAACTTTGAGACTGGCCTTGTAAGGGTTCCAGTCTCTGTTCGAACCATAGCAACCCGAACTACTTGATCCGAACCTGGCAATAATTTAACAATCCGACCGCGTTTCCACTGCAAAGGTGGCAAATTATCCTCTTTAATTAAAACTAAATCATCAATTTTGGGAGGATCCGTTTTAGAGTTCCACTTGACTCTTTGTTGTAATGTATGGAGATACTCTTGTCTCCACCGATGCCAAAAATGTTGTGAAAGTTTTTGAAGTTGTTCAAACCGAGACAACTTATGTATTTTAACATCCGAAAAGGGATATTCTGGCAACGCAACTAGTGGTTGACCGATGATGAAATGACCCGGCGTCAATACATCATAATCATTAGCATCAGAATTCAACGGACATAATGGCCGTGAATTCATAACCGCTTCTACCCGAGTAAAAAATGTGTACAATTCCTCAAAAGTAAACCGATGTTCTCCGAGAACGCGCCGCATATGCGTTTTAGCCGATTTTACCGCCGCTTCAAATAGGCCGCCCATATTAGGACTTGCCGGTGGATTAAATAACCACGTAATATTTTTATTTGAAAGTTGACGTCCGAGATCCGAGTGATTATCACGTAAAAATAAATAAACGTCTTTTAATAATTTATCCGTACCCGTAAAATTTGTACCGCAATCCGATCTTATTAAAGAAGGTAATCCGCGCCGCGAAACAAAACGCGTAAACGTAGCAACAAACGCGTTTACTGTTAGTTCCGAAACTATTTCTAAATGCACGGCCTTTGTTGATAGACACACAAACACACACAAATAACATTTCAATATCTTAGCATTCCGCAAAGCGCTAGATTTAATAAAAAATGGACCCGCAAAGTCCGTACCAACTCCGAGAAAAGGTCGCGCACCCGTTACGCGATCAGCTGGTAAATCCGACATATATGGTTGCACCACTTTCGGCTTGACCTTGAAGCACGAAATGCATTTGGATACAACACTCCGAGTAATCCGACGCATTGATATTATCCAATAGTTTCTAGACAATATAGCCGACAATGCATTTGAACCGACATGACAATAGACATTGTGATAATGTCTCACTAATAACTCCGTAAATGCGTGTTTAGATGGTAACAAAATTGGGTGTCTAGCATTATAAGGCAACTCCGAATATTCAATACGCCCGCCAACGCGTATTAAATTATCCTTATCAATAAACAAATTAAGTTTCCGTAATGATGAGCTTCTTATAGCTTTATCCGACCGTAATAAATTAAATTCTTCACTAAAAGAATCCAATTGTACTAACCTAATACAACAAAAAAGTGCATTCCGACGTTCACTAACTAATAAGTATTTCGTATTATAAACCAAACCCTTAACCTTTAACTTATTAAAAAACCTATAAATAAACAAAGAACTTACGCAAAGCTACACAAAGCACAAGCTTTGAAGTACCGAGTTGCTTGCGCTGCGTAAAAAAAAAAAGGTAACCGTGCTACGTATTTACCGTTCAGACCGCATGTCGTAGTTCGACAAAAAAAAATGTATCGCATTCAATATCCGAAGGATCTTTAAACTTAATCTGAGGTGGCTCTTCCGTTCGCCAAAACCTCTCAACCGCATCAATGAGTGTAACACCGCAATATTTATTTACCTCATTATCCGTCAACTCATTATGCAATAAATTAGAAGGACCGAAAACAGCATAATTAAAAATAGTATTTATTGCATAAGGCCCGCCGCTATCAAATTTAATTTTATCGCATTCTAATATTTCACCAAGTACATCACAACCGAAAATGATATCTACTCTCGAGTTACCAAAATAACCGTCATCCGAAATAACTATTTTATTATTATTTATTTGATGTACGTGTCTTAAATTATGCGATAAATAATTAGAAGGTGATTTCAAAATTACAGCCGAAACCGTCAATAAAACATTATAGCGTTCGATTTTAAATTGTAATACCGTAAAATATAAATTAGACTCCGAACGCATTCCGCCGATACCTGAGAGTGTCAGGTCACACTTGTGTCGCTTCAATCCGAGCATGGTAACAAGATCACTACGTACAATAGACAATTGTGAACCGAGATCTAACAAAGCCCGCGCTTTTATAAAATCACCATGCAATGTTTTAACCTTAACAATAACCGTAGGCAGAATAACATTACCTAAAAACCGAGGTATAGAAGCGACACTTGACTGTAATTGCTATTTATTATTACGGCGTGCACCCTGCTGGGATGACGTCACGCTACCCGACCGCTTATCGCCTGGTGGCGTTGTATGCACCGAGCGCCTACCAGCGTTTTTTTGTATACCCGACTTAAGTGGTAGCCCACTACGCCAATCATAAACCGTATTTGTTCGCCGTTGTTTATTATTGTTAGAAAACCGTTTATTATTGTTAAAAGACTTATTGTTACCCGAAACCGAATGTGGGTATTGATTATAAGATTTATTTTTAAAACAAATTAAAATGTGGTGACCTACATGACCACACCGACCGCAAGATCCTTTTTTCTCACACATATTAGCGTGATGGTCTCCTAAGCATCTAAAACATAAATCTTTATTTCTCACCCATGACTTTCTGTCATTGAGTGAAAGTTCCTTAAATTTATAACACCGCGATAATACATGCCCGACCCGACTACAAAATTTGCATGTATTAATATCCTTATTAATATCCGCTTTATTAACAATAGAAGTTATGTTACCTTTATTAACTTCATTACCTGAAGTAACCGTATGCACATCCCTAGTGCGCCGAGTTCTATCCGACTGTGCTAAATTGCCAAAATCCGAATTAGCCGAAGTGTCTAATAAGCGACACTCAATTTGCAAAAAATCCATTAATTCCGCAAAAGTAGGAAGTTTATTATTATTTCCGCCGTATTTCTGCTCAAAACGAGACTTTATATCCGATGGTAACTTAGTTAAAGCAATGTGCAATAACATATAACTCCATTCATCTATATTAAAACCCAAATTCTTCAATGCCCGCGAAGACTCTAACAAAGGATTTAATATTTTATTTCTTAAACCGTAAGCTTGCTTTAATACCGGCAAATGCAAAATACGTGAGATATGTGAATCCGCTAACAATCTAATGTTTTCATACCTACTACGTAATATTTCCAATCCGCAATCTAAAGATTCATCCGTCATAGGCAAATGCTTAATAAGCGATCGAGCCTCCTTATCAACGTGAGAATATAAATAATGAAATTTCTCCGTTTTTGAAATATCATTCCTATTTAAAACCAAAGACGTAAACAAGCTGATAAAACTAGACCAACAAAAAATGTCACCGTCATAAATAGGTAAGTTGATACTCGGCAATCGAGTCGTTGTTTTATCCGAAACAATATTTTGGGTTCCCTCGGACACGTTAGAAAAACCCAATGCCGCCGCTTCCAAAGTATTAAAATGCATAGTGCCAATTTTAAACTTTTTATCATATTCCGCAATATCATCCGAATTTTCCGATTTCAAATTTAATATCCGTTCATATGCCTCCGAAAATTCATTATAATGTTGATCTAATTTTCTAAACCGAGCCGCTAAAATAGTTTGCGAAATATTAGGAGTGGTCAACAACTCCACCGACTGCTCAAACCAATTGAGCTTTATTTTAAATTTAATTTCAAAACCTTTCACCGACATTTTGAATATTTAAAATATTAAGTATAAAATAAATTCTACGGATCCCCTCAAAAGTATTAACAAAAAACAAAGCTCAGTTGTACCCACTTCAACACAAAGGTTCGTTTGAGAACCACTTATGAGGGAATTTGGTTACAACGAAGTTGACCTACTTTGATCGAGTTAACATTTAAATATATGAAATTTAATTTTAAAAATAATTAAATTAACCGATTAATCCGCAATATCCGCAATTATCCGCAATATACAATCCGGCTCGAAGGACCAAATGTAAAGGTGAACGTACCGTGGTCCCCTTCAAGACCTACGACACCTTTAGCCGCCGCCGAAGAGGGGGGAGTCTAACCCCTCTATGATATATAAATATTAATAGTGGACTGTATATGTTGGGGGTATGATAGGTGGCCAACAGTAAAAAGGGATAGTAGTACGTACCTCTTTCAGCTGCATCCACCACTCCCCAAAGTGTGTGTGCAGTTAATGCTTCCGATGCTCCGTAGAATTGTCTGCTGTCGCTAAAGTACTCACAATATAAAGTTCATGTACATATGTACCATAATATAGCCGATTAAAGTCACATATATAACAATATAGTCCCGAATTCCGCATAATAATAACCGATGCACAGCTCGTTACATCCTCCCCCTCCAAGCTACATTCAGGAGGTGGATGGAGCTTGGCAACAACCTTAAAATTCTGCCCATGAACTGCTTTAGACGGACGTCCGCGTCCGCGACGTGAGTTAACGGGAACTTCCACCCCTACTTCACGTTCATTAAAAAACGACAAATCCCCCGCATGAAACTTCCCCACACTAACCCCATTAACATCCTCAAGTTCAAACGTCGTAGGAGATATCAAATTCTTAATACGATAAGGGCCGTCACGCTTCGGCATAAATTTGCGTGTGATACCTTTTGAAGCATTACTAAGAGTATGTGACTTAACAAGGACAAGAGAACCGACTCTGAAATCTGGCAAAGGGCGATAATTTACATCAGAAACGACCTTTTGTTTATCTTGCTCCTTCTCTACTCGATCCCTAATCTCCTTAAATCCGTTAATGAACCTTGACAGAAAAGGTGTAAATTGAGGTAAAAAATTATCTTTATCTAAAATAGCTCGTAAGTCAGTCTGACATTCAAACGGAGAACGCATTTCCCTAGCAAACATTAAATGTGAAGGAGTACAACCAGTAACAGCACACACTGCACTGTTCATTGCAAATCTAACACTTGGTAAATACTCTGGCCATGATGTATGTTGCTTCTTTACAAGAATTGACAACTGCGTTTTCAGATCACGGTTCTTCCGCTCTACGGGATTAGCCCTAGGGTGATACAATGGTATCAAATTTTGTTTAATATTGAGAATATACATACATTGTTGCATTGCTGCTGCAACGAACTGAACTCCATTATCAGAAATGACACGACGAGGAAAACCATATCTAAGAAAATATTCATTAATTAAACACTTGGCCACCGTCTCTGCACATGCATCTATAAGAGGGAACAACTCTATCCAGCGAGTCGCTACCTCTTCGACAACTAAAACCCAAGACTCACCTGCTTCACCTTTAGGAAGTGGTCCAAATAAATCTACAGCAATGACCTCACCACGCTGCTGCATAACAGGAGTCTGTAAAAGTCCATAAGGTTTTTGATTTGAAATTTTGTAGCGTTGGCACTCAGGACAATTTTTGAGATAGTTAGTGACATGTCGACGCATACCTGTAAAATAATACGAATTACGAATTCTAGCTAGTGTTCTCTCAATACCTTGATGTCCAGCAGTTGGAACATCATGAAATTCTTTTAAAATCTCACTAATCATAGCAGACGGGACAACAAGTTGTGGACCTTCTGCATCGGAATCTGGATCCAAGCGATACAAAACACCTCGTTCTATAACATATCCTCGTTCCAGCCATCGACTTGCAGCTAAAAGGTCAGTATTCTCTATATCCTTAATGATTTTATTAGTTTCCGGATCCTGGAGCTGAGCTTCACGCAGGTCTACTGAATTATATCTAGGTAAATCCATCTGTACATAACAAATTTCACATTCTTTTGTGGTATGATCATTACAAACAGGACGACTGAGCATATCCGCTAAAGTGTTAAGTTTACCTGGAGTATATTCATATTTTAAATTAAAAGATTGAAGCTTCATAGCCCATCTAATCAATCTACCGTTAGGTGATTTTAAGGTAAGCAACCAACGCAGTGGCTGGTGATCTGACTTGACCACACAAGGATGACCATCTATAAATGGACGAAATTTTTCGACTGCCCATACCACTGCTAATGCTTCCTTTTCAGTTGTGGAATAATTTCGCTCAGCAGCTAATAACAAACGACTTGCATAACATATAGGATGCTCATCAAGATTATCTCCCTGTAACAAAGCAGCACCTAACGCATAATTGCTGGCATCAGTTCGAATAATAAAAGGTTTGTTATAATCTGCTTGCACCAGAATGGGAGCAGAAGTTAGTTTGAGTTTGAGACTATTAAATGACTCCTCCTGCTCTCCCTTCCAAACCCATGGTTCATTTTTCCGAGTCAGCTTAGTTAATGGTTGAGCAATATTTGCAAAATTAGGAATGAATTTTCTAAACCATGAGCAAGTCTGAATAAAACACTTGAGAAACTTTAAATTTATAGGTGCCTTCATTGACAAGACTGCCTCCACTTTCGATGGATCAGGCTTAATACCTTGAGAAGTAAGCACATGTCCAAGATACATAACATTTTCACGAGCAAAGGAACATTTTAATCTATTTGCAGATAACTTAAATAATCTCAACCTATCAAAAACTTTCTGTAAATCCTCTAAATGTTTCTCAAAACTTTCTGAAATAATACATATGTCATCTAAATAGCACAAAATGGTCACATTTTGTAAACTAGCTCCAGCACGAAAACGGTCCATCAACCTCTGAAAGGTTGATGGTGCATTTTTCAGTCCAAAGGGCATCCGTGTAAACCTGTAAGTACCAAATGGAGTGACAAAAGCTGTTTTGTCACGATCCTCAGGTGCGACACTAACCTGCCAATAACCAGATTTTAAATCAATAGTTGACATAAAACAATTTGGCTTAACCGACTGCAATAACTCATCAATTACCGGTATAGGGTATGAATCAGTCTTCGTTACGGCATTCAATTTCCTATAATCTACACAAAATCTAACACTATTATCTTTTTTTGAAACTAATATTGCTGGAAACGACCATGCTGACTCACATTCCTCTACGATACCATCTTGTAACATTTTCTCAAGTTCATTCTTCATAATCTCCTTCTTTGCCGGAGTTAAACGATAAGGTGGGGATGAAATTGGTGGATGTGTGCCAGTATCAATGCGGTGAACAGCAAAAGACGTTGCCTCTCCCCCTGCATTGAAGATGCAATCATTAATATTTAAAAGGTTAGTCAATTTTGAACGCTGTTTTTCATTTAACATAACACCTTCATCTTGACGCAACACATCAGCCGACGCAAATGCTTTATATTCATTAAGCGCTTCAAATTCTAAAGGATACCAATCATGTTCCTGAGAAAAGGCCCACTTACCATTTTCAAAATCAATAATTAAACCAGCTTTAACCAAAAAATCAATACCCAATAAAGTCTCATTGTCCACAGCATCAGGAAGCGCAACAAATTCTAAGGAGACAACCTTATGTTTCAAAATAACATCTAATGTCACAGTAAGAACATCCCTAATCTGTACCGTACCATCAGCCAATTTAACAGACATAGATGTATTAATAAAGCTCTTATTGTTTTTATTTAAAATAGTTAACAAAGACTTACCTATCATAGACCTCTTAGCAGCTGAATCCACAAGAGCGATACCTGGAGTACCTAAAATTGAAATACCTAGGACAGGTCTACGTTGTACAAAACTATTACAAAGTACTGGACTGCAATTAGTTGAAGCAAAACTAACACTAACACCAGATCCTAATAAACGAGAACCATTAATTCTATCAGAGGTATCCTGTACTGTCAAGTCACATACTCTTGTGTCGCGAAAATAAGGGTCACTATTCTGACAAATATCCATAAAGTCGCAATTATTGGACGAATAACATTTGTTAACTTTACACTGAAAATTATCAACAAAAAATTCAGGAATTATTCTTTTAAAATATGTCGGATAATACGACTTAACGGCGTTCTTGTTCCCACTAACTTTAGTATAATACTCATCTTGTTTACTAGAATTATTATATTTAGAATTTAAAACTTGTTTATCAAAATATGAATGAGTATTATCGCTTAAAGACAACGGTAAGGCAAAATCTATAGATGAAAATTGCGAATGACACTTGGAGCAATTTGATCGCAAAATACCTTTCTCACCACACCCATAACAATATATATCAGACATATTACAATTATTGCTATTAACATTTACTTTACTTTTATTTAACAATTTAACACAATTTAACTTTGTGTGATTATGTTTTTTACAATAGACACAAAATTCACGTTTGACACTTTCACTTATATTATTACGCACGGCAACACTATCACTTTTAAATTCGGCGGGAACCAACATCGCGGCGCTAGCGCTGTGGCGAGCCTGCGAGGCGGCCGGCGTCGGCGGTACCTGGTAACGGCTTCGCGCCGTGGGACCCCCGTCGCTCGAAACAGCAACACGTGGTGATTTGTTCAAACATCTCGACACCGATGATGACGACAACGTCCTACTCTCGTCCAAGCAACTTTCCACGTTGCGGGCGAGCTCCAACAGACGATTAAAGTCAGCGAATTCTTCTCTCCGAATACGTTTCCTGATTCGGTAGTTAAGAAGGCTATATGCCATATCTAACTGAGCTGACGTCGAAATATCACCGACGGGCAGCTTTGCTAATAAAGCGCGCACTCTCGCGATATAAAGATCTGTATTTTCTTCCTGCTGGGGTGAATTGAAGAGTTCACTATATATTTTATATGGTGGCTTCTGATTGCCAAACGCCGCAGTCAAGCTAATCCTCGCTGTAGGCCAATCAGGCGTGTCATTTTTTACACCCTGCCACCACACCGCAGCAGTACCCGAGAGTAACATCGACAAACCCCTTATTATATTTACATCTTCAACTCCGGCGCAATCGCAAAAGCTATCGACCGCATCGATAAAAGCTTCGACTGACTCACCAATCACTCCACTAAACGACGCCTTGCAGCTTGCCAGCGTGCCGTGAGTGGATAAAGATTGTGAAGGCGACGGTGTTGACGATGGGGCTTTCATGCTTTCTAGTAACTCCTTAAAGTTTTTGAAGGAGGCTTGCTGCACAGCTTCCAAGAGCGCGGCAACAGCTTCTTGTGAGAACGATGGCGACGGCGTAACTCCAGCCTGACATGTCTCGGCGGGAGTTGCTTGATGTGCATCCAAAATGGCGGCGGCTGTATCCCGCGCGCGTCTACCACTAGACATGTTCAAATCTTTGTTTTAATCACTAAACACACACGTTGGGCGCCAATTTGTAAAGGAAAGACTCTTTTACTGTTTTATATGTGTGTTTATTGGCATTCCAGTCTTACGTGATAGATTTTACATTTAAATTTCACACCAAGTTAGCGCTACGTTTGCCTATACCGAACTGGGGTGGTCAAGCGCTTGGCGTCTCGCAACCCCTCGCGCCTACGCAGTCGAGGTGACGTCAGCGCCGGTTCGACCAATCCGGTTGTATTGGGTGAGGTGAGGGAAGGAGCACATGGGCAGCTCGTTACAACATTCAAAACGCGCATTGGAATTGACATGGGTTTTGTATATATATTTATTAAAAGAAAATTCTGTTATAATGTTTTAAATGCATAAAATTAAATATAACTTCATCGCGTTTCAAATACAACTTGAAAGTGCAAACCGTCATGGTACAGATGATTACAGTCTGCAGACTCTATGGTATAAACTTACACTCTATCTAAGCCTAGCTTATTATCAAGTACAGAATTATTATTTGATTATTAATTGATATAAAAATGATCAAAAGCAAAATTAGCAGAAAATATCGCTACTCTTCATAATAAAAATACAATGGCCATTGGTATTTACGAAACCGTTAGCTTTATTTCTTTCCTTCGGTCATATAACAATAAATGATTTGCACCTTCATTTCTTACACATACGAGCATATACAAACTGATTCTAATAAGAACAAACATTTTATCACGTAGAATAATTACCAAACTGTCTTAGTTGTATGTAGTTAACAATTACAACACAAAAGATACCTTCGCTTGATTTGAGGACGCAGAAAGCACTTCTCTCTTTAGATGACTACTTTCAAGCTAATCATGACGCGCCTGGGGTAGCAGCGAGGCGGACTTAGTTAATACTCACCAACAGTCTGCCTACCCACTCTTTTAATTAAAGTCTTCAACCGCTCGGCTATATCGTCCCAAAATTAATTAAAACAAGACTAATTTATTATATAATAACAAATGAACTCGATTATCATTCACAATTCCAATAATATTTAAAAGAAAAAACTCATTAAATACATTATTCCTATTGATAAGACAAACTACTTCAAAATACAGCAAAACCTTCATAATACGCTTCAAATTACTCATCTCAAAAATTTCAAATGTATCATTTAAAATCCGTGTATTAACAAAAAAAAAATGAATCATGCACTGGGAAATTCCAAACCTTCATTACCTATAGAAAAGTTAGTAGTGCCCTTACCGCAAAATACTTGAAACTAGGTAACCAACTTGACGTCGATTTATTACAATTATGACGTCCAAATTGTGAATCAGTTAATGTTATATAGGTTAAGGAAGCTATAGCTAAAGTAACAAGACCATTCACATACAAATGTGTACTTGTATTGTACACGCCTATGTCAGTTTCATTCTATGCATACGTCACGTATGACACTGTAGTTGCAAAATACATCTCACATACCCAAATAAATGGATGTCAAAGAAAAATTAAAATAATATAAGGATACAAGTACAATAAAAGTACGTCATTTAATTGACGAAAATCTAGACCTCCAGGACGATGGGCCAACCTAACTGTTTGGCTTTGTGTGGTGTCGCCGTAGCTTCCGGCAGACATTGTATTATGAATATTGATTAGTTTAATATTAGAATATATTGCAAGCGTAGAACAATATTATTCACTTGCAATAAGCGATCAAAAGTGCATTTAAAACTGCATCCTCCACTCTTCAACGTATTTTAATTAAAAGTTACTAATTCCAATTAAGCAGTATCGAAGTATGGTTTCAAATTAAATAGATAAATAAAAAAGATTTTAATAAAAAAATAATATTCATTTGTTGGACCAATCTTCGTAGCGCAACAAATTTGTTTTATTGTCCCCTCTAATATTTTTCATTCTGTGTTTTGAACTATATATAATTTAAAGTCGTCATTAAATAATTATTATTATTGTTTTTGTTTTTATTGTAAAAAATGTTATTTATTAATGCTGGTGAATGCTAAATAAGCCGGCTGCGATCATTCCCATTTAGTAAAATTTAATGTAACATGTACACTTAGCTAGTTTAATTAGTTCTACGTTATATAATTATTAGATGAATGAGAATTACAAAATATAACATTAATATATTTTTTTATAATCATCAAACCTTTTTGTTATGCAGTTATCGATATAACTGATTCATCGATTGACTCATTTACGACATTCTTGTCTACACGAGATATTGTTGTTTTTTAAAATAATTTTATATAAATAATAAATAAATCACTTACAACAATGTAACTTTGATTAGAATTATTTGGACGAAAGTAAGATAAAGCTATGTTAACACGTCTTGTATGAAGAATAATTATTTATTTGTGAGTGGTAACCCTCGGCTTGCTTCGAAAAAAAGGACTGCAATTACAAACTTTTATTTTATTTAATTATAAGGATTGAAAAGGTGTTTCCACAACAACGTCTTAATTATTTACAATAATGTTTACGTGTATATATTTTTAATTTATAAATAGTAACAATAATTACATAACGTTAAAATTTTATTCAGTTGCAGATTAACGATTATTTTTTCTTATATAAATAATCAGGCGTTTTCCTAGAATGTTTTAATATTTTGTTCACTTATTTGACAGTTTTTTCTTATGTCCAATTTAAATACAAACAAGAATTTAATATATTAAATTTAATTAAAAGCTCAGCAACCTTTTGATAATAATTTAGTCCGTGTTATATAAAAAACAATGATTAAAAGTCAATGTACCAAAATTCTATTCTTGAGATTACTTATTTTGCAGTGCCATCTATAAATAAATAACAAAATTATTATCAAAGTTAAAGTTAATAGTTGTGCTACTCACTAATAGGTGGCGCTGCTCATTTTTATAACAAAATACAATTTGTTTAATAAAATGTTATAAATATAGTGAACATATTCTATTTGGCAAACGTAAAATTAAGTCATAAAAAGGATAGAAAGTTTCAAAAAACTGCATCGGCCGGGAATCGAACCCGGGCCGCCCGCGTGGCAGGCGAGCATTCTACCACTGAACCACCGATGCTCGTGGTTTCGGATTGTAATAATGTGTATCATAGAAAGTGCACAATTAAAATTATGACATTCACATAATATAAAAATAACGCAATTCTGAATGAATAAAAATGTTTTCTAATCAGAAAAAATATTCAACGGTTTTTTTTTATTTATTCAACAGAGTCGGTCAAATTTACAAAAACAATAACCTAATATTTGTATTATGCCAATCGATCATGTTTCATGTAATAAATAATATGTTTTAACATAACTCCTTATTTAAAATACGTGGAACATCAAAAATTAAGACATGTATATAACATACTATCATCCAACTAAAGTGTGAATGAAAATATTGAAGTAAGCGTAGGTACCTACGAACAAAACCAAATGCATGGAGCAAGGACCTAACAAAACAAGGAAGCGTGACTGACACCTTTGATTTTAATACGTACCGTACCTACACGAATAAAATTTTTACGACCATTCTCCACAATATTCAGTTTATATTATCAGAACCGTTACTATAACAATTCTATTAATGTTAAAATATTCCTCGAACATTTTGCATGTTGAAATTGCTATGTTTAATTTTTGGACAACACTTTTATCTACCTATAACCTATATTAAATACCTATAAATGTACACTTTTAATAAAATAAATAACCAACAAACTATATTAATACGCGTAACATTTAATGTAAAATATCGAAACCATGTCAACGCAGAATGTATGGTACTATATATGTAATATGAAGTACAACCTAATTCATATATTTTCAAACACTACGCGTCTATAACCAGAACACATGACGTGGTATGGCGTGAATAAATCTATTTTTGAGAAGGTGAAAAGGTCACCACATCCAGACAGATTCCCACTCATTTTTATAATAGAAGGTCACTTCATAATAATGACAAACATACCTACTACATACCCTTTGATTTGAGGTTACATTGACCAAGCCTAATTCATTGTCAAGTCGGAGAATGGGGCACTGTAATGATATGTAAATAAAAATCAAATAAATTTTGTTCATTTTTTTATATATTTCGTAAACTTCTATATAAATGCATATACATTTAAAAAAAAAGAATATTTTATTAAAAGGGATTTTCGGTGTATTATTTTAAAGTCCGTGCGTTGTGAATGTAGGCACATATTATGGCAACGTCCTACATGTATCGATTAATAGACAAATTTATCTCATAGAAAAACGAGTAAGTATGTATTAGTTAATTGCATATTCATGCTCGCATATTTTTACTTTTAACGAACTGGAGGCAGCTGTCACGCCTTTCTGGCTAGAAAGTGAAGTAGATCACATCCTACCATTTATAGTTGACCGCTTCAATGAACACTATTACTTACATTGAAGTGTGTATTCTGAATTACTTGCTTGTTTTCAATTCATTTTAATCCACCTCAAAGTTGCTTACCCGTATTTCATGTCAGTTAGCCGGTAACCATCGAGCGGAGTGACTGCGTTACATATTTCCCAAAGATACCGCGTAAATTATTTCGATATATAGAATTTAAACAAAAAATATAATGACATAAAAATAATTCAATGTGTTTTTAAAATTTAAAATATATATTTTTGATTGAATTGCTTACCAATTAGGTCGAATTATTTGCCGGTGTGCAATTTTATTTACGTACATATGTGAAGAAAGCTATCCGTTCATACTAATTTGTAAGTATTTTTGTAAGCATTTTATTGTAAATTTATAATGTATATTAAAGAAATTTTGCACAAATATATATTTTAACACCAGATCGAGAATTTTACTAATAACTTAAAATTTACGTAAATTACGTATTTAAATATTTCGATTAAAAAACCTCTTGTTATATTATAATTTTTAGCTTTGTTTTATTGATATGGCAAAAGCTAAAAAAAACCATTAAAGCTGAAACAATATTTATGCGCTAAAATGGAACATAAAATCCAAAACATTTTACACCTTATCGGCTATTGCCAAGGAAATAATAAAAACCGGTGTAATTTCATTTATTTCACGTTCAATATTGTATATTTTTTATTTAAAATTTAATTTTTTTTCATTGAATGATTTAACGAAACGTAAATAAAATCGGTAGTCGATAATAAATCGTAAAAAATCTTATCACATAGTAAGTCCAATCCATTTAGTTGTAATAATATGTTATGTTCTAATAAATTTTAAATTTGTTTATAATTTATATGAACTTATCAATTTATATTATCTTTTAATACAAATAAACAACGGAATAATATTATTGTTTTTATATTGTTGCTTTTTGTATACAAGAATTAGAAAAATTAAAAAACAATTTATTAATACATAAATAGGTACATTTATTTGTAAACCTAGGATAATCTGAAAACGAAAGATAGTTAAACGAAAACTTTATTTTGAGCAAAGGAATAAACGACTCAGTTCGCTTTTTCCGCCTCCGTAGGTACTTACGCCGAAGTCGTGAAAATATTACATTCCGTAATTCTTTAAAATACAAACAAAAGACAATAACGAATTAGTTTTAGTATTGTAGTATCTGCAAAACATTACGTAAACATCAAATAACATTAAAACATTTCCTAACACCATATTATCGTTTGTTTACAATAACTACTATAGTTACATAAAATATTTTTGTTATTTATTTTATAGTAAATTTTCCGAGTAAACTTAATAAATATGACTTGAAATTTAATGTAAAAACTAATGAAAAATATTTTTTGTCTCTTCCATTTTTCATTGAAGACCCTTCAATTAAACAAAGTAGAGATGGCACGTCTAACGAAATCTATACGAAAACCAACATAAAACGAGCGACATTTATGACTGCTTTTGTCTTTTGCTTTTGCCACATATTGTTTGACTGTAGCTTTCAAAATATTGGATTAAAAATAATTATAGTAGACGCACTATTAATCTGCAAAATATTATTAAGTTAGTTTCATTAGTATTTTCCCAAATAATCTAAGACAAAGCAACAAATATGCGACCAATCCTTATAGCGTTTGATGATGATTCTAAATAGTTGATTTATTGCTGTAAACTGATATCTTATATTAGCACAAGTAGGTATTTAAAAAATAATACACACGTGTTATTGTTAGAACTCACATAAAATACACATAGTTTGGTTTTTCTATCAATCACAACATAAATTACGATATTCCCCACGATATTACGTGACATAATGTAACGAAGAAAAACTGCATCGTGAACGGAATATTAATAGAGCAGAGAATAAAAATCTGTTTACGTATTAAAATTATGTTGAGTTACTTATTATAGCCCTTATTGTTATTCAAAAATATTCTACTTATTATACATAAAATTATATAAACTTTGACAATGTTGTGCCCATTTTACGGGTATTAATGAAAGATCGATTTAAGAATAAAGATATATAATATTTAAAACTAAATCCTAGTTTGGAATCATCATTGTCAATAATATACATCTATTGATTGTGTTACGTGTTAAAAACATTTTGCCCAAAATTTTTAAAATAAAAATGTTACCCTCAAACACGGCATAACGAAGCCATGTTTGACTCGCAACTCTGAATGTAAGAATGTCACCATATTTTATGTCGTTTTAAATGTATTTATATATACCTACATGTTACATGATACATGATAAATGTAAACCCTTGTTGATATTACGTACTACTTGGCTTATGTGAAGCTGAACACTGGCTGACAGTGAGCCTGAAGGTAGAGCCCTTTTTACATTGAACCAACAATTGCAAATCTATTATAAGTATATATACTGCAATAATTGCCAATCATTTATTTACGTAATGAGTGTAATTACAAATTAAACTTTTTCAACGCTCCAATTTACTAGGAATTATGTGTCAGTTATAAAGTTTTTATCATATCTTTTATTGTACCTGGATTATTATAATAATAGTGATTGACAACGGTAGCTTTCTTTTTTTAGAATCGTGTGAAAAGATTAGTTTCACATTAAGAAGTTGCGACAAACGAACTTTACTACGCCCATTCACCATGGGCCCATAGCATTGTCATAATCAGACTTGCTTACTCGCAAATAATAACGACACTTCGAAATATAATTTTTTTAGTAGCGAGTCTTTGAGATGAGACAACTGTTACAGGCAGATGTCTGTGTGCGACTACGACAGTCGTCTCCTCTATGCCGGTTTAAAGAGACGAATGCGCTCCGTCGAAATTGACAACACACTCCGACAAAAGACATACTATATCCGGCTACTTGCAAGCTCATCCCAAAACACAATTAGGTCATTTCACGGGTGTAATGCTTGGAAGTGGTGGTATTTTCTATTATATCACAATAAATGCGATTGTAAGCCGCATAAAGTCTAATTAAAGTAGTAAACAGCTACGTTGTGTTTATGAATAACATCAGACGTTTTTTATAAAATGTGATTATCGTCATAATTCAAATATTTTCAATTGCAAATAAGCCGGAGTTTAGACGTAAATGAAATCGTCCGATTCTCTTATTTAGTCAGCTATAAAGTAAACAACATAAAACTGTTTTTCCGGAAGCTCGTATTAATTGGAAGGCCGCTCGTCCCATATTAATATTTCATTTTCATCGCACCAAATCTAGGCCACGAAATTTTCTTACTAAATGCACGCTATATAATGTGGAGATATTATTGAATCAAAAATAACCCTTAAACGTATCGAGCATAAGGTAACTGACGTTTCTCGAAGCGTAGTCAAAAATATTGAAGGAAATGAAAATAATAAAAAGAGCCTCACGTGATTGTGCGTGTTCTTTTGAACTTCTCATTAAAGGTTGAGGATTTGAAATACTTCAAAGAAAACGATTGTAACGAATATATTATTTTTATTATAATTTGTTTATACTTACCTTTTTGAATTAGATGACGGATAACGGAAGCCTGTGGGTTTTTGCGAACACGATCTCTAACCAATTGAAATCTTAAAGGCTCTACACATGCAAAGCAAACAACAATGCATTGTTTAAACAACATCTTTGCATTGTAATTAACAGTACTGTAATCCTTGTAAACACTAAATAGATTAATAGGTAACTAGGTTAGGCTTAGTGTACCTAACTCAACGATTAGGTTGAATTTCTTCAAACGAGTGAAACTCTAAACTGAGTCATTTTCTGTTGACAATGAGGTGAGGCTCGAAAACATTGTTGTTTCACGTCAAACAAATGACAAGCTAATTAGTTTTGTCACGTGGATTGTAAAAATAAAAGCAGAAAATTTGAATACTTTATACATGTATTAAGGGCTAGTAACTCAACTCTGACTTAAGTATCGTAGCAATAAAATATAAGAAAGCTACTTAAGTAAATTTTTGACTGTTATCTAATTAACATGCCCTAATGAATGTGTTCATATAATAAAAGAGTTAAAAGGATATGATAAAACGTTTGTTGAATTAACAACTCAATAAGCCGCTATTATTGACTTTTATACATGTGGAAAAACCAGAGTCAATAAAATTCTTATTAACCTTTATTTGACATTAAACTGGTCAACGTATTCACAAAATTTTCTTTAATATAAAAACTGAAGTGGTCATGACCTAGGTTTAGGATTTCTCCTTGTGGTGCAAAGACCTCGAGTTGAAGTTGAAATCTATTTCGAATATTTAGCGAACAAATGTCACAAAAAAGAACGAAAAAAGTCAATTGCATTAATTCAAAAACTGAATTGCAGAATTTATATATTTTAAAGTGAACAGCGTATGTACCTACTGATAATAGTTGCCAGCCCGAAATAATGCGACCACTTAAAAGTGTAACACTTGAGGTTACATTTCGGTTACTAACGAGGCGATGTCAGCTCCGTTAAATTCATTCCAAAAATATATTTGTCAATAATAAAGAAAATATATATGTATGTATATACATAGAACAAACACTAAGTGTGATATTAAGTATTAGGCTTATCAATTTTATTTACTCTCTATTTAATCACAGATATTCTATTTCTACCCATAGCTTAGTTTTGTATAGTTACACTATTTTGTACAGGCAGTCCTCTGTTTACGTCACGTTAGGTACCAGAGAATAGTGACGCAAAACGAAACGACGTAAAACGAGGAATGGTGTCAAAATTTTGACTGCGTAAAACAAGGACTTCCTTTGTTGCGGATATTTTAATAGATGTAAAATCGTAAATAAAATCAATTTATTTAAATCGTAATACATTCTTTTAGCCAATTCATAATTCTCACGATCCTCAAGCACGTGTAAAAGTATATAAAGATTGTGGAAAATAACGGTCAACTGTCGCAATGCAAAAAGAAAAAATACAAGTACCTAGATATATGGAAAATATACACTTGTACCTGATTTCATCTCTAAATCATTGATAACATATCTATCGATGTAAATCACAGCACTATGTCCAGTGTGTTTTTCCAAGAATTTCTAATAACAATTCACATTCAACACACGGAGTTATGAGAGCAACCATCTGCTATTCCTAAGCTGCAGATCTTCAGATAAAATGGCCGACTAATGCGAGCATAGGTACAGTCAGTTTCAAAAATAAAATTTATTTTTAATTTTACAGATAAATTAATTATGATTACAAGTATGACTACAATCAGAATATTACAACTGGGCTATGAATTATACAATTTTTCTAAGAAGATTCACAAATTTGGGAAGTAAATAATAATAAGTAGAAATCATGGCTCGTGTAAAAAAACTAACTCATTTCGTAAACCAGACAGAGTTACCAAATGTTTTAGAAATAAATTATCAAATATTAGACAAATAAGAAACAACTGAATTAGCTAATATGTGTAAATTTCATATCAAATACGTTCGCAAAAAACCATTTTATAAAAATATCTATTGTTACATTCGCTTATTCATTACATTCAGCAAGTTTTAAATTCAATACAAAAGATTATATACAAAAGAAGTATTCATTCGGAAAGCCCTTTTTAAATTGTCCTTGAAGTACGAATAGGTATTAGATCAATAAATCCAAAGCTATGCAGAACGCCCGCCAATCTCCATATCTAATCTTTTGATTTGGCTTTGATATGAAAGCTTTCGATAATATTTGTCAAATTATTATCATTTCAAACTATATTATACGTAGACTCGTAGTTTCTCTAAAACATGCATAGACTATTAATTTTAAATTAGGGATAACTAAGTCGTTTATTAAACACGGTTTGGATCACAATATTTTGACAGATATCAAGAATTTGTCTTGATTAAATAATATAATTGAATGAAATTGAACTAATACATTCTCATCAGTTACCTATTTGAAATAATTTTATTAGGCAAAACAAAACTTTGGAAATCTAGTAGTTAAAGTAATATTTATTATGTATTATTGAATATTATTATTTAGCGGATTAAATTCGTCATCTCTAATATCTAGTTCAATGATTCTTAAACGGCGATCCGTGGACCACAGGTGGTCCCTGTAAGCATCCGAAGTGATCCGCGAAGCCATCCTAAAAATTATAGCTTTAAATTTAGTTATGTAACTATAGTTCTATTCTTATAGTTTTTTCTAGAATGATATGACACTTCCGTTAATAAATATACTATTTCCGTTATTCCGTTTTCCGTTAATAAGTATGATTTTAAACAATTTGTTTTATTTATTTATATTTATTGTACATTACTACGAAACATGGTGGTCCAAGGCGAGACATAAATTTTGTTAAATGGTCTTACTAAGAACCACTGAACTAGCTTGAATATGGGAATTTTTCGTCTTGAATATGGAACGTACTTTCTCATGTCAGAAATACAGCTTAGCAATTATTGTTAAAAATAATAATAATTAAAGGATTTACCATTCTAAATAATATAGCTCACTGTACAATGAAACAAACATCAAAAGAGATGTTTGATAATGCATTCTAGAGGGCCCACAATGCGTCTATTCATCTGGTAAGGGTTAAGAATTTTAATAGGATTGTACATAGATTCCATGTGTGAATGCCTACTATGATATCAAAGAGGTATTGTGTCTTAAACCGGTAAAAGATTCACAATAGTTTTATCTCTAATATAGTACATTGTGCGTTTTGAATGTAGTTCTGAATTTGCTTTTACAACCGTTTAGAATTTTTTACCAACTAGCTTTTACCCGCGGCTTTGCTCGCATTTGAGTCATCAGCAAGATCACTTCAATAGAAATGAATCAATATGATAACTATGATAAAAATATATAAAAACGACAGACGGAAATAAAAATAAATATAGAAAATTTCCAAACAGCTGAAACTATAGTCAATTGGAAACTATAGTAAAAAAGAATTTTTTTTTAAATAAAAAGTATCCTATGTTACTTCTCCAAAAATATGTGTACAAAGTTTTATGATGATCGGTTAAGTAGTTGTTGCGTAAAAATGTAACAAACAAACTCACATTCACATTTATAATATTAGTAGGGATGTCATTTTATTAAAATACTGCCTTTTAGAGATACAGTTTGACACGCTGAATGTGTATATAAAATTTATTTTTCCAATTACACGTAGAATGGTTGAACGCCTCTTTTATTTTGTCTTGGATAGAAATGCCAGATAAGCAACATCATCTAGAGCAATACGTCATTGTAGAAATGTCCAGTCTTCAAGAATGTATACCTACTAACATTAATTAACCAATGAGTTTGAATGTTTAAACGTAGTTACAAACGTCCATTGCACGTGTATGTCATTATAGCTTATGTTCAAGTTATAGGAGCAAGAGTATGTATTCCGACATGGATATTTACGTCTAATTACGATTTTAAGATTTCAGTGGGCTTATCACGAATTTTAGTCTGGCTTTCGAACCGAGTTCGCTTCAAGCGATTTGTATGGAAATTTGAGCAGCGCCACCGCGTGCGGATTTGGAACTACAATATTTTAGATACTTTTTGTTAATTTTCGAACGTCTCGATCTTTCGTTCATTTGATAGATTGCTGGTGCTCGTTAGCCGTTAGTAAAAATTCATGATCCCGATTGCTAACGGATCCGTTTTACTTGTGACAGCTTGATTCGAAAGCCAGACTAAATTCGTGATAAGCCCACAGTTCAGTTGATGGGCTCGAATATGCGACACTGAAAAAAATGCCTTTAAAACAATTTTTAAAAAGAGAAAAGTGTATTTTAAAATATAATGCTGTGTTTACGAATCAGTTAATGTCATAAAAAGGGGGATATAGAAATGATAGAAACTTTTTTGTGAGAAAAATATGATTGAGTCTCTCATATGTTTATTGACCCATCATTATAAAAGATATTTAAAACTATTAATACAGTATAAGGATTACATCATTTGATGTCGGTGACCTGTTGATGGCAATTTTGAACTTTTTTCTCTCCATTCTTCTTAATATTAATTAACTAGTGGTATGATCCAACGACCATGCTAAATATTTTATGTATTTTTTGACTAAAGGTAACTGACCTAAACCGCAAAGGTTGCCGCCTTTTTGAACCGAAATGACCTGTGGGAAATATAAACACTAATTTATTTAAGCGTATATCAATCGATAAAGATCGTGAGTGAATTAATACGTTTTGCGATTACACTTCGATAAGAAAATTAATACATCTTTTAATAAAAAATTGAAATCCCGTGTTAATTGATTCAACACTTATTTAGTTTATTAATAAATAACATGGGTTTGACGATAAAGCTTATAAACATCGTCATTTTATTATAAGTTTTTATTTATTTTAAGTTTATTTTTATTATTACTCCTTTTTTCTACACTAAGAATGTTTCTTTTTATTTTGTTAAAAAAAGATTTTTTTAATATGCCAGTATTTAATAATTCACATATTTATAATAATATTTATTAATTTGAGTGGTAATATATAACAATAATATAAGCTATATTAATAGCACATAATTGTCACTTTATATAGTTATAAATTAGTTAATTTTCAATACACCAATGTTACAAGTTTGCATTACATAGAATAGGTATAATAGATGCCTTAAATTCTCGTAACAGCATACAACGAATCAACATTCCTGCTCCAAGTTCTTTGAAAAGGGATTGAAAATATTTTGATTAAATACATTGTTCATGTGCGCGAACTAGAAAGCTTGTTGCGTCACAAATGCATTGTTGCATTTACGCATTTTGCGATGCTGTGCTTATTGTCTGTTTTTAATTATCTCCAGGTACTGTTAAACAGTTAACCTCATTTTAATCTGTAGATAACTATGACACGAGGAGCTATGCGACATGGTACGCTTGCTCGCATTTTGTTTTAACTTTTTATGACCACCTAGAATTAATTACCTCATTGTTAACAGGTGCGCCCTGTGGTTCCATTCACAATAAGTACATTTCAATATCTAAATACATCCAAAAGTTTAAGTATTTAAGCAAAAAAAGGTTCCACACCATACACGATTATTCTTATTATTCTCTTGTTATTGTCGCTTTGCAAACATGTCTACAGGTTCATTTATAGTTACTGCTATGAGTTGTAGTGTGTATATATCCTCACCTAATAAATAATCTAACCTAATGCAAAATCTTCTTGAAATCAGCACGCTCAAACATATTTATTCTTTAAATTTAAAAAAAATGAAATGTTAAAATATAAATAGTTGTGTGTGTATATTTTGATCTAAATATGTAAATAGAATCATTTACTTTATTTGCAAATTGCTATCTAAATTTTTATCGACAAACCTATGTTAATCTTATCAGTTAAACATGTAAATGAAAATTCAAATAATAAACATTCGTTTGCATAATGTCGTCCGAAAAGCCATTTTTGTCAGTTCATAATAATAGTGTCCGTAACGACCAGATTGATGAAAGTTCTCTTGCATTAAAGAGCGCGACATTCGCAAAGGTATACCAATTTCCAGCGATTGCGTAAACAATAATAATAAAGGTATTTTGCAACAGTATCGTGATTGTTTGTGTGACCCGCGGCTACAACAAATTGTGCGTATACAAAACAATGTGTAGGTACTTAATCGTGTCCAAAATATGTATTCACGTTATAATTCAAAAGTACGTAACAGCTGTTTATACATTTATTTGCACTTGACTTTACTTACATTTATAATTATAGTTTCGTTTACGGAAATACAAGACGATTTGATTGTTACAGATAATGAGTAGGCTATCGCCTTTTCTACTGATTTCACTTTGCCTGACCATATGCCATGCGGTCCTACCCGGCACTTCCTCCGCCAATGATATAAGCGAACTGCGAAAAAAGGCCGCATCAAGTTTGACCGGCGCACTATACCCTCAAGCGACGGAAACTAGAGATTTAAGGAATTTAGATGGAATATGGAATTTTAGAAAATCACCAACGGATCCCGAATTTGGTTACAGAAATGGATGGTATGAACAGGATCTTGACAAGGTAATATTATAAACACTGTAAATATATACACCTACTCCGAGCCAAAATCACATTGAAAAACATATATTTTAAATATACTGTATCCTATCTCTTTTCAAAATGATTTTAACGAAATGATCCTCAAGGTACGTTCGATGTGTTGGCTCTTACTTGGACAATCGCACGCTGACATTTGCGTCCTTATTTTCCCTGTCATGTACATATTTCGTTTCCTCACTGGGAGCTGGCTTCAGATCTTCGAACAATGGTTATGGTTTGTTACGCCGAAGCCTACTCACCCTTTCAACAAGTATTTCAATGATCCTGGTTTTACTGAGAAGTGGTACGAGATGGACTTGCAACAGGTTTACTAACTCATGTGTAGAGATTGCGTTTTCTTTTGTGAAGTCCTTCACTATTTGGTTTGGTTGATTTCTTTATTTTATTACACATTAATAAGCACGTGTGTTTTTTTGTATATGTGTAATATATTGTTCTCTTTATCCTCAGAAATAATGTTATCGCTTTAAACACCTCGCATACATTTTTTATTGCACTCTTTTTTTGTTTATGTTGTATAGGTATTTCGTATCATACCAAAGCTCAGCATTTCGTAAGTGGATATTTATTTATTTGCATTACGCTATCTGCATGATAAATTATTTCAATTCACAACTGAAAGCGGATATTTTATATTTGTGTGTTTTTAATTTATTTTAATCATTTGACTATGATAAAATAAACTTGTCTTGTATCGATTACTATAAATTTCATTATTTATTTTTGCTATTGGCCCGTAATTATGTTTTATAATAAACAGTTTCCTTTTGATATCAAACCAAACAATTACCTACTCATAATAATTATTAAAAATTATAAACAAAACCTTCCTACTGCAATACTTGAAGTTTGACTTGAGACTACGTTGATCTAACATTCTTAATCCTTATATCTGGAGCCTACATATCTTCCTAAATAAAAATAAAGATATTATTTAGACTAAATTATTTTGATCTTTTTCTCAGACCGGTCCTGTTATCCCAATGCCAGTTCCCTCATCTTTCAACGATGTAGGTGAAGATAAATCACTGAGAGACCATGTGGGATTAGTCTGGTACGACCGAAGATTTCAAGTTCCCTCGTGGTGGTTGAAGAATGAACAGAGAGTTTGGTTAAGATTCAGCAGCGTGCATTATGCTGCACAAGTGGTAAGTTTTTGTTGCGTTTTATACAGCTTAAATTACATAGCTTGGATAAGCACATAAAAATGCCTTTTCGTTTTTTTTTTAATTACAAGGGCAGGTAACTCTCAGGCCTGTTACGAACACTTTTTTATCAATATCATATTTATAATATAACAAATGTTTGTTTCGACCAAAATTGAGCCCAGAACTTCTACATTACAGACTAGCAAGATGATCACTACGCTATAGATTGATCACTCATGACAGTAGTAATTAATTCCCAATTTCTGGTTACGCATCATAAAATTGTAATATTGTGTTGTATACATCTGACCAATGCATGCAGATGTGGCTAGAACTATAATTTTACTAGAGATGAAAATCGTAAGACATAGACTTCACACTAAACTAGCCGAACAGCTAGCAACTAGCGACAATGATTCAAGACAATTTATTTGGAGAGGTCACAAAGCACTGACCTCACTTAACTGACGACATTAGTACTACATTACTCAATCGTATCCCACTCGCCTGCTATACCAAATTGGGTTTATTTTTAGACCCCTAACATGATATTTATTAAATAAATCCTGTACTTGAATTTTAGTATTAGCTTCTATTACTTTACTAGTTTTCTTTAAAGACTATAAGTCGACTACAAAATTTGAATTTTAATGTTAATTGTAATTTTGAACTAAAACTAACTCCCTTAGGACGGCGGCAATTTTGAATATTTTGCTGCAAACACCAATCACAACACAAAACAGATTACCTAAAGCCGCAAGCCTCTACCGCTCTTCCAAAAGACAATTCACTAATCAAATTTGGAATTCTACTTTATTAATATATAATAGAATTTTGATAAATGTGCACGGTATATATATGTTATAAAATTAGACGATATATACTATTGAGATATACATACTTTTTCCATACGTACATGAGTTTTGTGAAAGACAATTAATGTAGGTATTCGTTAAGTAAGTATAAAACTAGCATTCAACTTACAGGTCTTTGAACGTTAACGTTTTTATGCATCAATCATTTTAGCACATAACAATTAATATAATAAGTCTAACAAAAGAACAAGTCGGGTTACAATTTTTCAGTTAAATATAAAAATAACATAATAGTATTATAAATAAACAATTAATTTTAAAAATATATATATATATATATATAACTTGACGCGTTGCCGTAGCTACGATGGTCGAAACGTCCGATTAAATTAATTCTAATAAAGTCATTTAAACCAGTTAAAGCCTGTTTGCGAATTGGGCGATCGAATAAACACCAAACAAATCTGCTTATTCCTAAAAGCTATAGAAGCGTGAATTTGTACGTAATTTATGTATTAAGCAAAATCGCGTGACTCTTGTCTCTTCGTTAGCACTATGGTTTAGTTTGTTTCCTTTTTAGACCTATTTGGACGTTCGCGTGTAAATTTTAATGCATTTTGACAACGATTAATTATCATAAAATACATATTTATGTTTAAGACCGTTTGTTTATCATTAATTGTGTGATTCTATTCAAATTTCACATTACAATATTGTTTCAACCTTCCATGCAATAATTTGAAATACTTTTGTTTGTTAATAATATGTAACTAATTTATTTAATATAATAATTGTTCTTGTGGTCTTCTTCTCATCATACGCCTTTCCGAAGTCATCGATGAGTCTAACGATGAGCAAGTGCTCGCCTTTAGTGCCTATGTTAATAAACCTTTTTCATTTCATAAAATTTGTTTAATATTTTTTTAATAAATAGTTATGAATATAAATATGATTATAAATTATTTTTAGTCTAAAATATTGAATTAAATTATTATAAATGTTTATACTAGTATTTGTTCATAGTTAAAATTCAATTAATTTTCATTGACATTCATTGTGTTCAGTGTTTCCACGAATTACTAAACAGAATTTATTAGGTTTTATTTTCCATATTACTCATTCATATTCGACATAAATATTAAATAATATCTTCAATTAATTAACAAACACATTATATGTTTAATTGCCCACTATTAAATTAAATATTATATTATTAAGAATTTTATTGCTCAGACAATAATTATTTATATGTTTTATAATAATACCTAAGCATGCCATAGTTGCGTTTATTAAATGATGTCTGCAAAACGTATATGATTTGCATTTTTATAGAATTTCAACTCTACATATCAATTATGCCTCTTTTTCATAAGTCGCTCTTGACCTAATCGCAATTGGGGACTCATTGGAAGCAGGTACCAAGTCTGATTAGTGGCACACAATTAGCATCTGGTAACCGTACTCACATAATCCGCAGTCACTCCCTATTTAACAATGCAAATAGTTCCTTGAATGCGATTCTTATGGTCTCAAGCGTTTTTGATATTACCCCTTTATATTTATGTATGTATATTCGTCGACGTAATATAATATTAAAGTCACCCCTAATAGCAATTCATAATCATATTTTCGGTTTTTCCATTTATAGCAAAGCTATATTTATACTTTTTATCACGCAAATGAGTACGCTATTTTATTTTTATATTTCCTTGCAAAGTCACTACCATGACCCCTTGTTGCCATCGCGATTTTATTGTAATTTCGATTGAATAAGCGTCTCATATTTATTCATTTTAATTTACAATATATTTCTAATTAGATTACGCACAATCAATTACTTTATTAATTTATGGACTCCATTGTACAAGAGGCTCTTTCTGCTTACTAATTTAAATGTTCTACTATCTTCGTATGAGTCTACAACGATCTCTTCAACAGTATAGACTCCACTCTATTATGGGCATAATTATATGCAGTCCACCACGGAAGCTAATATAACACTTTAGAGCAAAGTCTGTGATTATTACGTTCATAAATTTAATATTTCTTTTACTAAAAATATGTATAAACCTATATTGTGACACATTGCTTATAAAATTGCCTTTTTAATGTAATATCACGAACTGGTCACTACCCCCTCAGTGATTAATGTTAAACAAAAATCTTATGGCTATTTCAGGCAAATTGCCTTGGCATTCGCGTGTCAGTAGTTCATAGGAACTCATATAAAAGCATTTATCATTGGGCTCTATCATTTTATTCTTTATTATTACTAGAGTTGTAAATCAACATAGATATTATTGTTAGATTTTACTTACTAAGCTGCAATGTAAAAAATATCAAATTTTTTTTTAAATACGTCCGCAGTTTAAGCGAGGGCATTTGGCGGTTGGTGCAGGCGTATTTTGTGTACGGCATTTTGCGCTTTTAAGACATCAATACCAGTTTTTATTGCAAATGTAGCTTCTAGTACGCACTTACTCGAACAGACTTCATCTACGTTTAATAAGCACTTCTATTGACAGCATTAATTATCACTTAATTAAATATCCTGCAGAGATAGTTAAGTTCACTATTTTTTTTATCTTTTTAGGACATCGTTAACACATAAATTGTTTTTAAATAGTGTGTTCTAACATACTTATTTCAACATAAAGATAAAACGTAATCTACAAATATTTGTGTAGATATATTCGTTCGGATATAAATCACAATACACCCGCATGCTGTATTAAATTACCGATGAATGTATGAATTCATGAATTAATCTTTCTTGTTTCATAATTGAAAGGGAATAAGAATTCTTTACGGTCTTAAATTTGAGTTTTTTCTACAATATTTTAGCTATTCTAAAAAACACAAAAACTTTTATATGTTTTAATCTTGTCTTATTAATATAATACGTGTTATATCTTGTTTATTGTATTATTTACATCGGTTGTTTGTTGCCGCATGCGGGTCGGGAGAGATTTGACTCGCATTCACGGAAATAGAACAGCGGATCGCGGAATTTCTAAGATGTGGTACTTTGTATTTAATAGTCTTTTTGTAAAATGTTGAAAAATAAAATAGCGCCCCCAATCGAGAAATATATGAACTATAACTGGAAAGAATAAAATGACCTGATAGAACGTACTGTTCGTTTAATTTAGATAATTTACCCATAAAGTTTGTAATTTTTAACATTACTGAACATCACTAAGCGAGTGCTTGTAACATACTTACATACTATAACAAAGTCACATTAAGATTACTTTTAATTTTTATTATTTCTATTACTGATTTTTTATGATTCCTATATTATAATTTACAGTGGATAAATGGGAAATCCGTGACGCATCATGAAATAGGACACCTTCCTTTCGAAGTCGAGATAACAGAATTTGTGAAGGCTGGCGATGATAATCTCTTGACTGTAGCCGTTGACAACACTCTTCTTAGTGACACTATACCTCAAGGAACCGTACGAGATGTCATTGTGTAAGTGTTAGGTTCTTTGAACATTAATCAGATAAGTTAAGAAGATTAAATGCTAGGTTATTTATGTGTCAAGGTAAATACTTCTTTTGTTTTACGAGTGCATTTTATTTTTGTCAGAGAAATATCTAAAACTGCCAGTATTATTTAAGTATAGGCAGTGTAAAGAAAATGCTTTAGGTTATATGCAACGTCGTGTGTCAAAATTAATAAAGAGAAAACAAAACAACAAAAAAAACGAGCATTTTCTCTGTCTATTCCTGTGAGACCTGAAGCGTGACATAATATGACCAATTACCATAATTAGCTTCTATTTATATCAATAATGAATGTTTAAAATATAAAGTAATATTTGAAACAGTGTGTCCAATTGTCATTTGAAATACTGATTGAAGGCGATAAGTGTGCATAATTTATTTACGTTCCAAAAATATATAGAAGAAGTATCGCTTTGTATTCTATTTCAGAAACAATCAAATAAAGCTTGAGCAAACTTATACATTCGATTTCTTCAATTACGCCGGAATACATCGCTCAGTATTCCTTTATTCCACGCCCTATGTTTATATAGATGACGTCATTGTTAATACTGACTTGCAAGGACTTACAGGTACTTTATTTAAATTTTTTATAGTAATCCGATGTCTAACCACACACCGTCTAATGTTATTAATGAAGCATTGTGGTTCCTGAACAAATATGTTCAATATATGTAGGCACTCATCGCATAAGTTTGCTGTGGATTAATATTTGCCAGAATATTGTAATGCGGTAACTAAGGCAGTTTATTTACAGCCAATTTAGACTTCCAATATATTAATTGATAGAATTAGATTTTCTAATAATTGTATTTTCATTTTTATTCTTAAATACTCAAATCTTAAAGTACATCTGCCAATTGTGACGTATACGATTGCAAGCGCACTTCAATGTGATGGAAAGGAATTTTTTTTAGATACCTCGATATTTTTTTTGGATTGAGATATATAGATGAGAAATTTATAAAACTTTCCAATACAAAACTCATAGTTTCTCCAGCTGATATCATAACGATTTTTTTACAGGCTTCATAGTTTATAACGTAACAAGCAAAGGAGCTACAAAAGACCAAGATGTTTTATGTCTTATTCAATTATTTGATAAAAATGATACTCTCGTTACATCAGCTAATGATTGCGCTGGACTCCTCGAAGTCCCAAACGCCAAGTTTTGGTGGCCTTATCTGATGAATCCTCAGCCTGGATATTTATACACTATGAAGGTGAGGCATGTAAATGTGAACACAAGCATACACTCACCCAGAACTGAAACAGATATTTACTTTTTAATAATATCCTAATAAATGCTTATAAATAGATATTAACAATGTATACATATTTGTTGCACAAATTTTATATAACCGACGTTATCAATTCACATGATTTTTGAGTAAAGATAATATTATTAAGTCACTACAAATATTATGTTTTATTATCTATTTATGAATTTATATAAAAATATTATCTGACTTTACGAGCGACGTGGTGCCTCGTTTAATGCTGCAGACGTTGACTTTTCAAGATTCTATTTAATTATCTGATAAACTATTTAAAATAAGTCATCGCGTCCGATAAAACATGATCATTGACGTCACCCCTACCTCGTTTTGATCCACGACTTAATTTCGACTTATCGTTTTTCGTTTCCAAACTGTTATCGTTACGAATGACATCATTATCATCGTTGTTCTCATCGTTAGTTTCTTTTCGCCTAAGTTGATCAGAGTGTTTTCGTTTGATTACTCCATTGTTCATTTCAACTTGATAGGAGTAAGTCCCGGTGCGTTTTGATGTATTCCCTGGTTCAGTTTCGAAAGCTTTAGGTGCAGCCATTGTGGTCGTTTCTTAGTAATTAAGCCTCTGGTTGTTTTAGGCTTCTTTAATAGGACCCCAAGGTGATATAATAGACACATATAAACAGAAAGTTGGCATCAGAACTGTTACATGGACCAATACTACAGTGTATTTGAACGAGAAACCAATCTATATGAGAGGGTTTGGAATGCATGAAGATTCTGATGTAAGTTATTAACATTTATATAGAATCAGATATTCTACGCGTGATTTATTTTGCTAATACGAATAGCATGAGAAATAAGGGAATTACAACACACAAACACGTCACATTACGAGGAGCTCTAGTGACTTACTAAACCGCATTAGCCCATTGGGCTAATAACGTAATAAATTATTTCAATGAAACAAAAGCTGTTAATTTAAAAAAGTGTTTAAGTTTAATTTCATTGTGGTTAAATGTTACAAATTCAGTTGTTTTACAAATTAAATATAATTGCAGTTAAGAGGTAAAGGCTGGGATCCAGTGCTATGGACAAAGAACTTCAATTTGATACGATGGGTTGGCGCTAACGCTTTCCGTACTTCCCACTACCCCTACGCCGAGGAAATCTATCAATTAGCTGATGAGCAGGGTATCATGATCATTGATGAATGCCCGAGCGTTGACACTGAGTAAGTGAATTTTGAAAATGTGCGTTGTAAGTTATATAAATAGTGTTGACATAACCTGACATCCGTGATTCTAGTCAGTTTCATAAGTAAAGTTGTTGTACACATAATAATAGAGAGATATTTTTGCATCAATTTCATATCACGTACTAAGATGTTATAAGAAAACCCCTTTTTAACAGAATTATATTAAGCATGGATAAGTAATTAAAAAGGACGTTTTGTGACAAATTTAGTGTAAAACTTTATTATTCAGGGATACAAAAGACTTATTACGTAAAGTGAGGCAACAAAATCGTTTACCTAGAGCTAGACCAACGACCATGCGTAGTGTAAGACCACGTAATAAAGGGACAAAAAAATATAGAAAGAGGACCAGGTAGGATAGAATTGTGATGAGATTATGAGCATTGGGCATGTAAAACGCATGATTGTGAGGTACGCACGTCTTGAAATTTAAATAAATGTAGCAAGAATCAAAAGAATCGTGACAATCTTTTTTAATTATTAGACTGAATTTAAGTAGTATATGTGATTTATTATTGCATTTAAAACTATCTAGCTGTCTCATTGCGACGAGACTGAATTGTTATTCATTATTTTAAAATGTATTTCATTATTTGATCAAAATAATAGCGATAGTAAGCCACATAAAGTTTTTTAAAAGTTACAATATGTATTTGAATAGCATATTTTGCAGTTTCAATTTATTTATTGGCATTAGTATATATTGTTTAAATTGTGCATTATTCAGCATGGTCTATCTTAGTACATATTTATTTAAGGTTTATGAGTATATTCTTGTTTGTAAAATGGATTGAAATAACAAAGGTGACTTTTAGATAGAATTAAAGAAGGAACTTTTTATTCAATTATTGTAATATTATTAAATCAATTGTTTTATATAAAATTAAACGTTATTAATAGTTTAGGATACGAGAATTTGACACAGTTCGATTTTACTCTTAGAGTTCAAGAAAATTATAGAAACCCTTGTACCAATTTTAACATTGAAGAATAGTTATATAGTCAATAGTTAATAAGTATTTTTTGTTCGTAGGACATTTTAGGTTTTCGTGTTTCACCGATAGGTTCGGTGCAAACAATAATATTTCGTCATACACACGTTAAGAATAATTGTTACTGTTTGTACTATATTTCTTGTAACGTGTGTGGTTGTTTTAGCATAATTCCAATTAGAAAAATTCAACTTATTTAGCGCATAATCAACCATGTGACATCCGCACTTTCTTATTATTATTTGATTTTGTTCCAGTTTATTCTCAGACTCTCTTCTAGCAAAACATAAGCAATCGTTGACTGAATTGATACGCCGTGATAAGAATCATCCCAGTATAGTGATGTGGTCAATTGCCAACGAACCCAGAACCCAATACAAGGCCGCTGATGCATATTTTGGGTACATATCGTCTTTTTATTTTTCTAGTTAGGTCCATTGTATAATATTGCACTAACATGATATTTAACAAAGTTACTTTTAGAAAAACTGACTTAGCCCTCTACATTTTCAGAGAGGTTGCCCAACATGTGCGTTCGATGGATTTGTCCAGGCCAATAACAATGGCGCTTGCGCAAGGTTACAATATTGATAAAACTGTACGTTTTTCTCTTAAAATTTATTTTTATGTCTGTATTTAAGTAAATGTTATTTATACATTGACGTGGCCTAATACTGCTTTTTTAATCCCCAGGCCCAACATTGTGACGTGGTAAGTTTTAATCGTTATAACGGATGGTATCAAAATACTGGTTCCTTGGTTAACATCGAAGCAAATGTTCGTGCGGAGGCTACGAATTGGCATCAGAAACATAACAAACCTATTATGATGCTTGAATATGGAGCTGACACTATTGCTGGCTTACATTTGGTAAGACCTATTTATTGTCCTTTTTAATTTATATATTTACTATTTAGTGATTGGTTGAAGTTTAAAATACGATGCTACATTTTAGAGGCACTGAGCGACTAGAGTATTGTGCACACGCGAAGGCGTGGAGCAGTTGGCAATTAACTGGGCTTCTGAAGCTGGCATAGCAGTTGTCTGTCTCCGCTTATAGAACCATATACCAGTTTAATTACATATTTTTTGTTTTCCTTCATATTCAGCTACCAGATTACGTATGGTCAGAAGAATACCAGGTGGCTCTTCTATCTGAACATTTCAAAGCGTTCGACAAATTAAGAAAAAAAGGCTTCTTCATGGGAGAGTTTATTTGGAACTTTGCCGACTTTAAAACTGCGCAAAGTTAGTTTATTTTTAACAATAATTTCATATTTCAAGTATATTCGTATTTTTATTTCTGCAAAATTTGCACATATTTTGTTTGTCTGGTATAAAGACTCAAATATCTGTTTATTAACAATAACCTTTCATTTGTTTCCCGAAACAGCGATTATCAGAGTAGGGGGCAACAAGAAAGGAATCTTTACGAGATCTCGTCAACCAAAAGCCGCAGCACATCATCTTCGCAAACGTTACTTCCAACTAGCCGGGGCTGACAATGGAGCTGATATCCCTGAAGACTTACTCAGCTACACCAGTGATGACTTGCCAGTGAAACACAGCGAACTATAGCCAAAGAACTATCGAAATTGTATTTAACCCTTAAATGGACGATTTTTGTTTCACGTTTTAAAAAAATATATTTGTGTAATAGACATGTATTACTGTCTAGGAAAAATGAGTAAAAAAATCTAGACATGAATTTACTATACTTTTTTTTGCAATAATGTGAGTGTTGTTTAAAAACAACATTGTCCTCTAGACATGAATTTACTATACTTTTTTTGCAATAATGTGAGTGTTGTTTAAAAACAACATTGTCCATTTAAGGGTTAAATTTAAAAATAAATTTAGTATTATAAACTTATATTCGGATTTAAATGAAGCCATATTTTTAAATGGATAAAAAGTTTTAATCCCTTTTAGTGTAATGTTAGAATTAATATAATTTTGTGTTCATTGAATCATATTATATTTAGCTGTAATAATACGCATATTGTAATTAGAAGCAGTTTTTCAGCAGGCCTTCAAAGGAAATAAATACTTGTTTAAAAATCCTTGAACCTTGATGTTTGTAAATACTTAGGTATTATCAAATATTTAATAAAATATTCATAAAAATAAAAGACATTTTTATCGAGTAAATTGAATATGTACCTACAGCCCAGCCCTATCTATAGTCTTAGTGAACTAAATAGTTTAAGCGCTAGCGCTAGTGTCAACTGTCAATACTAAAATTTTGTTTGGCCCATGCCTTCAACAAGTTTTAAAAAATAAACTGTCAATTTATATCATTCGCTACTGGTTTTGTTTGTTTTTAGTGTTTTTACATGCTGATTTTTTTCCAGTTATCCTTTTATTCAGAAATTTCTTATATCCAAAATGATTGGTAGTTGCTCACATTGCAATACGGATGCAAAATATAAATGTCCCACGTGCACTGCCCCATAGTAAGTTCTTTCTATGTTGTAATATGTCTATATTCTGCAGTCGCGAACCTAAATACTATAAATTTTATTTTAGCTGTTCTGTAAACTGTTACAAAAAACATAAGGAAGTACCTTGTAAGGAAATTATTCACCCAAAGTTAAAAGAAAACCCGAGGACTGTTTATGATTTTCCTACAGAAGATACAGTTGCGCCGAAAAAATTGGAATTATTAGGTAAACAACATTATCATTTCATTCCATCTACATAATTTGTATATGTGGGACAATTTAAATAGAATCTAAACATTACATAACCTTACAGGACAATCAAAAGAACTGAGAAACTGTTTAGTAAATCCATATTTACGAGACATATTAGAGGAGCTGCACCAGTGTCAGCACCCTGATGCTTTAATGGAAAAATACATGCAGGAACCAATATTCACGGAGTTTGTTGATGAATGCTTGAAAATTGTAAACCCAACAAACGAAAGTTGACGATAGATACCATAATTTGATAGAGATTTTTTAATTATTAAACATTCTAAATGACACATATTATCTTAAGAATACTGTAACTGCACTAATTAACAATACGAAGACAACACAAATATACCATAAGTAACATCTAAAACAATTAGCTTTTTGAAATTAAATTATGTAAAACAATAAACCCTGTCTTTTTTTTATAAAGGAACCCTGTTTGATGTTGAATGTTTATTTGAAATCAAGTACTTAATAATTAAATTTGAACTTTGAACCACAGGAAAATAAAAAGCGCGTTTAGTAAAACTCATCAATTTATAATTGCGTTTTTAACAATGTCAAACACTATTATAAAATAATTTATTACAATAAAATTACCATGTAAAAATAAAATTATAAGGAACTAGCTATTTTCTAGTGCAGCTTTCAACATGTTCTCCAATTGTAATGCCTTCATAGTTTCTTCCTCGAGTTTCATTTCAAGCTGTCGCACAGCTGCATCACAACATTTATACTGATTTATGTTTTCTTCAACTACTTGTATAGTAGTTTCTAATAATGTATCATTTCTTTCAAAGGGAATTTGATCAATCGATTCCTCTGATAATTTGAGACGTTTTGCCTCAATAAAGGAGTCTATTTCTGTTGGACCTGTGTCCTCAATTTTGTGTTTCAAACTCTTTACCGAGCTGCAACTATACCACCATTTGGTATCACGATATTCCCTCATACTAGCAATGTCATATATTGCACATCTGTTATTAAAGTTTTCTAGTCTATTAATTTTTTCATATACAACAATATTCAATAAATTTAACAAATCAAAATTTTTGAATTGTTCTGCAAATTTTTCATAACTTGAATTTAATGATTCGTCACATTCTGGCACTATTGCAACCACTTTGCAGACAATTTCATCTGGATCTTCAATCCACCCAATTACACCACAATAATCCCTAATTTGTTCCTCCATGGATGTGAAATCTGTTGACACATATTCTGACATTGGTTCAGGCAATCTCAACTGGCACATCAGTTCTTTGATGGCTGCTGCGTTTTCAGAATTATGAACATTACTAGAAATAAATTCATAAGGTCTCGGATACGGAGAAGATTCATCCAAATATTGCTTAAACTCTAATGGAAATAATGAATAATTATATAAGTCTTCATTTGTCAATAAATTCGTTAATTTACTTAGTACCGTGTTATAGAATCTTACTAATCGGTGCAAATCTTTGAAGATAGTTGATATTCCAGTGTGTCTCTCTAACTTTAATCTGTGCCATAGCTCATTCGCCAGATATCTTTCACATAATGATTTCAGTAAATCCATTTCCAATGGTGGGTTGGGTGGACATCTTTTTGCTAACCATTTTAAAGCCGACCGAGTCAATTTATTTACAGATTCAAATATATTGTGCTCATCAAGTGTAAACAATTTAAAGCATGATATTCTATTGTTATTTACACAGGCAGTTAACATTTTATTTATAGACTTATATATATCCGGATCATTAGGTAAAATAACAGCTAGTGGCAACCTTTGATACGGACATTTCTGACGTAATGTACATTCTATTTTGTGTTTGAGATCATTGTCATCATCTGACATATAAAATAGTAGGGCATTTGACCCCTCCAAACCTACTGTGCTGTTACTTTTGTTTTCATTATTCGATAGAGTAACAGAAATAGCAAAGTCCATTAACCCATTCCATGAACATTTATCAATATGAATTAAACCGTAAGAGGAATCACGTTTCTTTTTGTCACTAAACGCAGCAATGATCCACGGCTCTATTTGAAGTTTTTTATGTATCCATTTCCTGGCACCAGGAGACACTATGGTTATTTTCCAGAAAAAACATTTGCCATAGGGGTACTTAATTTGCCTCATTCTCGTTAAAAATGATGACCTTATTATATCAACAATTTTGTATGGTTCTGGTATTGGTTGGGGTTTATACTTTGCGGAAAAGCTGTGTCCTTTCTGAGCAGACTTCAAATTGTTCAAAATGAGTTCTTCATCTCGCCGTTTTAAACAACACGCTTCCTGTTCAAATGGTTTGTCTGGTAGCCAAACTGGGGTGTCCTCTAATAATTGTCTTCTTCTTGAATTTCTAAATGACTTATACTTCCAAATGTAAAACCATTTTCTTAATAATTTATTAGTTAAATGCATCTCTGCTATCATTTCACTTTTACAAATACTGTGACATAAGTCTGCTATTATTTCCTCATTAACAAGTTGTGCATAATCAAGCAGCTGTTTAAAACTGTCTAATTCCTCCTTAAGTAATTCTGTGACAGTATCAGAGTTTACTTCATCAATTAATTCTTCAGAAACTTCAGTCGATTCTTTGTCAACTCTTTCTTTAAACCTAATTTCTTCTTCAGCCCTTTTCTTTCTTTCTTCCTGTCTCTTAAGTTCCTCCTTGCGTTTCTCTTCAATCTTTCTCAATTCTTCAAGACGTTTTCTCTCTTCTGCCGCCCTTTTTTCTTGTTCTATTTTTAAAGCTTGTAATCTTTCTGATTCCTTTCTCTTCAATTCCTCACGCTGTTTGCGTTCATTCTCTAATTCCTGCAATCTTTCCTGTTCTTTAATCCGATGTTCCTCTGCTTTAAGCAGTTCTTCCTCTTGTATATAATCTTGATTATTATTTACAGGGAAATCTGGTACATTATCAGGTGTATTTTTGCTTTGAAGTGTTGTAAAAGGTTTATTGTTGTGCATTGAGCTTACATTATTAAATAAGTTAGAAGAGATTACTGGGCCATTGGTAATATTCTGGCCAAATACGCTTGACCCCTTGAGCGTTGACTCTTTGGTCTGACTGCTACTGAAAATATTTGGTCCATGCATCTTTGATGTATTGGAAAACAGATTAGAATTTTCAGCGGCTTTTCTAAATATATTTTCAGAACCTTCTGCATGTTTACTAAATAAATTATCTTTGTTTGAGGAAAATACACTTTTAGCGTCCGTTGCATTGGAGAAAACATGATTAGTATCATTGACATGATTAAAAACACTATTCTTTAAAGAATTTGAAAATAGATTTGAGCTAGATTTTTCTGAAGCCTTGGCAAACAAATCTGCAGAACTTTCTGCATTAGCCTTGTTAAAAATGTTTGCTTTCTTAGTAATCTCATTATCATGAGGTTTAGTAAATAAGTTACTATCAAATTCAGATTTTTCATTAACTGCGGGTTGGGTGGGTGATAGTTTTACTATATGAGGTTTAGAAAACGAAAATACTTCTTTGCTAATAGTCGACTCTTCTATTAAATCAACTGGCGCGACAGTATCTAATAGTTCAGCAGGGCTAAATACGAACTCTGTTGGAGATGGTGGTCCACTCACTAAGTTTGGTTTACTCCTGACATGTTGAGGTTTGGCTTCTTGTTTATGTGTGTGTGTTGTTCTTTTTTCTTTATCTGTGTAAATATTTCGACCACTTTGAGATAATCTCTGCAACTCAGCTTTTAATGAAGTAATATCTTTCTTAGAATCATTAATGGTGTACCCTTGATCTTCAGCAATCAATGCAGTCTCTGTTAATGTCCCGTTAGAATTAAAACTGCTACATAACTTGTGATTTTCATACTCTCTTGGTGGCAATTGACCGCCTGCTAAAACTTCTCCTATAGAACAATGTCGTTTACTTTCTATGAGGTCTATAGATCGTGACAATGGATATGGATCACTGTCTTCAATAAATTGGTTCCTATCTAATATAATTGAAACAACTGTGTCATCAGTCTTTGCTAATCGTAAACCATAGTGGTTGATGAATGATTTCATTGAGTCCACAGTTTCAAAGGCTAAGCATTGCATTATGTCCCTAGCTGGGTATTTAGAACCACCTCTGGGTGCGAATGCTTTGACAAGACGTGCGAGGGCGCGCGCTCTTACATCATTAAAGTATCGAAGCAGTATACATGCTTGTAAATAAGTTGCTTTTTGCCTGACCAATCTAAAGAACCTGACATAATTGTTGTTATCAATAGCATTGAATATTTCTATAGCAAATAAAATGTCTTTAGATTTCTGGATTTCAGTTGGTAGTTCTTTAATCTGAAAGATAGAAATTAATCCATTTATAAACCTATCAATTATGTAAAATGGGAAGATATGACGAATAAAAAGTTATATTAGCTCACCTCCCACCAAAAATTTGAGTCTCCCAAATTTAAAAGTGCGATATACCCCCTAAATTCGGCTTCTTTTGGCTTCTCATGGGGCTCTACATCTGAATACATGTGCTTTAGTGTTTGTAGGCACTTGGTCAAATTATCTGTGTTGAGTTTTTGATCAAATTGTGTATGTTCCAAGTCAGCAAGTCTGGCAGCACAATGAGCATGGAAACGGGCACACATCTCAACTAATGATATTGTTTCTAAATAAAAATAAAATTAATAATTACACAAGACAACAAAAAATAAATTAGTAATTGTAAAAGACAATTCACCTGCACAAGACAATGCTTGTTGTGTGATATCTTTGCGGATACTTCTTAATCTATCCCACATAAAATGGAACCAATCTGCCAATGAAACCTAAAAACATAATTATTTTATATAACAAAACAAAATAATATTAATAGATGAAAATCAGAAAATGTTTATTAAAAAGTTTCAAGCTCACCTGATCTGTATCAGCAATTTCATGTAAGAGGTATACACAAGTCATTTTTAAGGTACTTGGTGGCCGTAACTCGTAACACATAGGCATTTCCTGATCTGCTGAACTACGGCTGTATTGTTTTACTGCATGCTCGTGAACTAATTTATAATCGCAACTTTCATCAGCTTCTAATGACATCACCTGGAAAAAAATATATAAAACTGATATGATACTGTTTGTTCACACATTATGTAAAATATTTTAAAATAAAGCTGCTGTTTAATACCTGATGTTCAGCCTGTCTATGTAAGCGCTCTTTTTCTGGGCACATATCATGACAAGTGCCTATTGTAGCCCCACCATTGCTTTTACGAGCACCAGCACCACCCCAAGATCTTAATATTCTAAAAATAAAAAACGTGTTAGAATTTTTATTAGAATTTTAGATTCGTCATAAAGGAGCTCTAACTGAAAATAAGTCCAAGAGGTGAAGGATTTTTCAGAAAATTATGTAATTTTAGAATATAAACTTGGTATATTACCTATCTCTAGCATCAAGTAACCTCCACTGTTCATCTGGAGTAAGAGCAACCTTGAATCTCAGTTGATGTAGTTCTAATGCTGCTTCAGCAGTTGTACTGGATGATAATGCTAATACTGGAGATTCCGTGCCACTTGTTGGCTTTGATCTGAAATAATTAAAATCATTATAAAGAAAGAAAGAAAGGGGCAAAATGACTTTTAGCAAAACGCTTAAATTGTAGAAACTGCAACAATTATAAAGCAACATAAACATACCCATCATATTTTAAAATGTATTGTGAAAAGATTTTATTTATTTAAAAAAACTATAACTTCAAATTTTTCACAATATAATCATACCCAATTTCTGAATGTTTAATAAAGAATATATAACAATTGGAGAACAATAACATTGAACTTACACAACAATCTTCTCATTGACAATCTCCTTTCTGGGTAACTTTTTTATTGGTCTTCTCCGCTCGGTCGGCCTCATAATTGGGACCTCAATCTCCATGGCTACAACAATATAAATAAAAATTATCTATTGTCCATATTTATTATTTAAGACTGATAGTGGTTTAGTATCACATTTGCTGCTATTTATTATTTTAATGTGACGTGCGTAAAGCTTTTGAAACATCGCATATAAACCACAAAAATGTAAATAACAGGAACTAAACAAGTTTAACCTGTACAAGCTAAATGCACACGATTTTGGGGATATTTCGAGGACACTGTATTAATTATTTAGCCAAACAACTACTCATGTACTTTTGTACAATCAACTTTTAAATCCAAATTTAAATCATATTATATTTAGGCATGAATACCTACGTTTTTGTCTCGACATTCTATAAATAGGTGTTTTGCCCATAGCAGTTAGTTCTTCTTCAACATCGGCACTTGGCAACCAGTCTGGATCATCATCCTTTTTACTATTTCGGCGGCTGTATCAATGTAAATATCACTAGTTAACATAATGGACCAGAAACAAGATGCATATCAAAGATAACTGTAAAACTAACAAAACAATTAAGTTTACAGATATTACTTACACTTTATTCTTTGTGCGGTTTACATCAAACATAAAACCATCATAAGCACCAGCATTTAACAAGGCCTTCTTTGCAGATACTGGAGTTTCATACTCAATTATACACATTTGTTTTTTGGGCCTCAATATAATTTTTGTGACTTTGCCAAATTTACTAAAATGTCGCTTTGCATTGTTTGCATCAAACAGCCCATCTGGCATGTTGGTACACCTTAAACATTTAACATTGAACTTTAGATTACAGTGACCCTAAAACAAGAAGATTTACAATAAAAACCACTCACGTGATAGAAGTGACTCCATCTCCATTTACAAGTGCTTTTTTAACTGCAGGATCCATATCACAAATATTAATGAAAAATACAATACAAACACTACTTAACTCACTATAACTTAGTTTTTAAGCAAGAATACGAAAACAACACATCACCGTGGTATTTTATCAAAACACGAGTTATAATTACAAAAATAAAAGGTAACCTCACTCTTTACAATATAATTATAAATTAGAATGTATAATTTAACTTGAACAGTTTTAATTTAACGAAAAGACTGATGTCTTCATAAATATGTATAAAAAACGCATGACCTCAGTTTATTTTCCCAATTTTCTTAGCATGACAGATGGAACGGAATTTGACAGACGCAAAACGGCGGTTAAATGCGTCATAAAGCACGCTGTAACGGAACGCTTTTATAAATATATAAAAATATAAAATAAATACAAATTATTTAAAAATCTAAAGTTGTTTAAAGCTTTTTGGTACAGTATATATATTTCACAAAATATTATTGAAGTTTGGCCACGATTTTTTACTTATTTCAGCCTTTTCTAAAGCAAAGAATCAAACCTATACAGCTTCTGTTTTTTCTTACAAGAGAGATATATACCTTTACATCGTAATACATTTTGTTATAATTACATTGTAATAAATAACATCTTTATATCCAGTGAATTAATTAATATTTAGTATATCTAAATATATGAAAAATTACCATAAACTATTGTCTATTATGGAACTAAGATACTATACCGAATTTTTTTAGAACTTGTATATAATGTAAACAAACTGACCTACTGCTATTATTTATGGTATAATGACAGATCTAGGGATGGGCATATATAAAAGTGACCGATTGATCAATTGATCAAAAGTAAAATAAAATAAAACGTATTTTGATAATAATTCTCTTTATTCGATTCGTCACAATTAGAGTAACTCTAAGATTCACTAGTATCAAAATTCGTAATGTGTAACAATAAGTCGTCGTAAAATAGTAACCAATAAGCAGAACAAAGATGAAGAAAGTACGCGCACACGCCATGAAAGACAATGAACGAGTGAGATTTGTGTGGTTGCGATGGTCAGTGTTATCTATTATGCCTTTTTGTCAGATCCACATTTACGATTTTTGTGATTTCTTTTATTAAATGTTTAAAAAAATGCACTGGTAATAACACAAAAATAATTATAATTTATAATAATTTACATTTAAACTATTTCTTATCATTGTAACAATTTCTAATATTTGCCACGATCATTCATTATTCTACATTAGTACACATCACTATTGTTTCCATAGACTAACCCAGTTAGAGAAAAAAAAGTTTGACAGATCTGTAATTTTTCGGATGGTTATTTTTGTAGTTAATTATTTATAGTGAATTATATCGTTTTATTTGTAATATTTATAAAACATCGAAAGAAAAAACTTTGAAATATTGTCTTAGTTTATCAGATTTTTTAAAGTGTTCGTTATAATGCCTGTTTTTTGTCCACAAAGGTTTGTTTACACAACATACAAGTTCTAAAAAAATTCGGTATAGATAGGCATAGTATTTAGAGTACTTTGATATATATTTGATAATAATTTATATTGCACCTATATAAAATATTATTTAAAAAAATGATAACCTGACACATATGCAACTTTGTTATTAATTAATAACAAATATATTTAATTTTGTCCTAATTTATATTTAATGAGTAATTCTGAATTAATGTTGTGTATAAATCGTATACTATTTATTGTATTACACAAAAATAGATTGCTTTTCACAGCATTACATGAATAATAGGCGATGCCATCCCTCTCATTTGCACGGATGGCATTATGTAATATCGCATTCCGTCAATGTGCCGGATGTACCATTCACTTTCTAACGTAGATCCGTCATTTCAACCACTTGAGGTTACATTGCTCTTATTTGCAATCTTCAATATTCCCATTTGAATGAATAAATACGATAGGACAGTTTGGTGTAATATGGCTAGTTAGCTAAATATAAAAAATCTAAACATGGATCCAACTTTTTACGTTTGAAAATAGATTAAAATATGTTTAATTAATTAGCAGAAATGTGATAACAATATTGAAATAATATAAGAAAATTCGTCTGTCCAATGTGGAATTGCATTCCTTACAATTTAGTTATAATACATGAAATACAGACTTCCATAACGTTAAATTCAATATCTTATACAAATTCAGACTTTTTATTTACAAAAGATTGATAACCATAAAGAGTCCATAGTGTGTTTGTTGAACGGTCGATCGAAAGATTTGGTGAATCATTTCTGTTAGCCGCGTGACGTCATCGTCATTTTGGGTGTCGCATTCCGCCGAGTGGCGCACTTTGACAGCGGTTATATAAAAGAAAGTGGCGCGGTCGCACGACGACCTTGCGCGGTGAAAGGCGTGTTACAAGTGGGACATAGCCGGAACTAGCTCTTCCCACGAGTTGCAAGAACGCTACTTTCGGTAACCGGTTCGAGAACATTAGCAGGTAAATTGCAACTCTAATGTCCAAGTAATTCACAAAAAATATATATGTATATAAAAACATGATAATATTTGATGTTTTATTAAATGTAACATGCCCTCTGTTGCATTTTGAAAATATTTTATAAGTTAATACACACATTATAATTAGTTATGTAGGAACGTTTGGATGTGGTAAAGGTAATTAATTGTCTATCAAATATTTCAATGATTGTAAATTCCTAAAGACAAATAAACGTATTATTTGTTATGCAAGAGAAGAGCAATGTTCAAAGCCGTGGCCTAGAATTTTGACAATTTCCGATTGCCATGGCGGCCGTTGGTCCCGCTGTCTGCTCTACATTTTGCTAAGAATTGTTAAAATTTAACTCTCACAACTGTATAAATAAATTAAACAAGACTCTCATTTTAAAAAGAATGAATATTGTAAGTTAACTACATTAATTAATTATTGTTTGTTTTAGCTTTTATTTTAGTTTTATTTACGAGTACTTCGAAGCCGGGTACGTTTTGCTTATGTAATTACAAATTGAATATTGGAAGCAACAAGACGAAGCATGTTCAAAAGGAAGTAAAATACATAATCCATAGATAAATATAGAACTTGTCACTTTATGTATGCTACATATTTGGCTAAAAAATAATGAAACCATTGTGTGGGCAGTTCTTATCCAATAATATGTTACACAAACTCGAAAGACAATCTAACCTTAAAACTAGACCTAGTGTCCGTGTATTTTTTCTTAAAGTGAGAGGCTAACACCTGCAAGCAAGCAGCCACCACTCGGACAATAGACAACGACGGGCAGTCGACGACTCTGTACGGCCGCGAACCCGGATCTTGACTGATCTCGCGTACGTGACGTAATACCACTAAATTCCATTGCAATGTAACAAATTTTAATTATGTAATACATTGCGCTTTTAAATCTACAAATTTAATTTTTGATGGTAGAAAAACGGCAATGTATTATTAGCGATAAGATTTCGTACGTGGTTCTTCAGCGAGGTCGCCGTATCACCGTTCGCAACTCGGTCTATGTCTAGCCGCTAGTCTGTTCTGAAGCCGATCACACCAAATCACAGTGTAAGTACTTTAATTATTGCTTTAATTGGTTATGAATACAGTAGGTACTTAGATGTTTAACGCGATTCCTATGTTTATGTATCATTATGTATCTGTCAACTTGATATGCTAATTAAATTTTTACTTATTGTTGATTTAACTATGTTTGTTTCAAAGAATGTTTATTTTATATTTTTAGGCGTGTTAAGTAATTTTTTTTCACTTTTATTATTCCGCATTATAAATAGGTATAGGTGATTTCTTTACTAGTTTTGAGTTAAGACCTTTTAAAAATATAAATACTAACATAAATAATGTAGATAGGTATACAAAAATGAATAAAATACATATTATGATGGTTCCCTGATACGAGCTTGTCGGACGACATTCAAGGCCAGCCCTTAACCGAGGCACCGTTGTCACATTTCGTACTAACATTATTCACAGGTATATTTATTAAGCTTTGTGGGCGTTCATTCATATCAATAAGCATATGATGTTACTTTGTTCGTAATAATAAAATCGTCTGCACATGTTTGTTTTCATAAAACTTGTGTAGATGTAGATAATAATGATTAGCCAGAGGAATTCTTAGAATGCCTAGTACATAAGTATTATTTTTTACATACATTCTACAAAACAGCTTACGCCATCCGAATTAGTCAGCATGAAAATTACGTATTATTTAAGTAGTTTGACGTGGCCAATGAATGAAATAGACAGCGTCAATAAAATGGAAATAAGCTATGACCACCTTTATTTTAATTTAATTATCAAATGTTCCTTCTGTATTTGTCAGCAACATGATATTGGGACTAGTACAGAATATGGCTTTTAATGTGTTATTTGTATGATTAAATTTATTATCAAAAAATATCATTCTAAAAAAAAGAACAAAGGAACTATAAAATTATCTTTGCACTTGAATTGAATCATATTTGCGAACGTTTCCATTGGGTGAATGCACGCTAGCTTAAGTTAATATGATTTAATAAAAAAAATATAAGGTTAATAAAAGACAATCAGTGCGTTAACTTCAAGTGAACGAGTGCCGTTAATGCATAATCACGAAGCCAATGAATCTCCACTGATACCCTTTAACCCTTTGATGTCATACTTATTAACAAATTAATCTGAATACGAACAAAGTCATTGCGTAGTTGACAGAGGAGATAATGAGGCAATTCCCGCAGAGGCCTTGCGACCAATGTTTGCAACATTGTGTGATTCACCCTCTCTGTGATGCGCCAATTTCACTTAAAATCGCAACATTCATAACTTTTAAAGTTAAAATTATAAGGTTTAATTTCGTAACGCATGATTGTACGTGTGTTACAACAAGGCTGTTCTTTTTTAGGTTAGCGTGTTCAGACGGTAACATCCGTTGTTATTCAAGATTAGGTTAGCTCATTAATTGTCTAATTTTCCTGTTGCTATCGAAAATGCGCCGATGTACAGAGTATAGCGTTAACTTCAATTTTAATTGTTGAATATAATTGGACTCTTTCTTTACATTCTTTTTCGTCTGCTAATTATAATTGAAATTAAATATCTGCTTTTGTGGCATATCATAAGGGTGTCATTGTCCTATCCACAGAGCATGAAGCATGAGAGGTATAAAATCATAATTTGTATGCAGCTGTGTGTTAAGTTTAATTAATTGGCTTATGATAATGTAGACAATTTTATGTTTAGATAAAATTAACTTTTAAATATTCAATTTTGTAAGTTCGTTAAAAATATTATTTAGTCAAAAGTTCATTTTATTTTTCTGCTTTTTCTTTGTTTAATAATTTACTTTCTCAGAAACAAAAGGTCGTGTTTTAATCAATGTTAACTATTTCAGCAATTATTAAAAATACAAGATGAAATTCTAACAACCTACTTATAGGAAATTTGTTAGATACTTTAATTCCTAATCACATAATTCAGACGTTACCTCAAACTGCCGACACAAAAATAACATAAGAATAGACATAAATATTTATTGCAATACTAAAACGTTTCTAAATATTATGTATATGCTGTTGTCAAGCAAATGTTAAATTTAAACTTTGAATGGAACCGAATGTTCGACCCCATTTTTTAATGGCTGCGAAAAAAGTTCCTACGGCGCGGTCTCGGTACAATGTGAGAGGAAATCGGTGTTGCTAGGTGGCACCATCGCACTATAATAAAACATGAATTATGCGAATACGGATGCGGCAATTTACGCATTCATTCTTTTATTAGGTTATTAGATATTATATAAACTTTGTTATAAATAAATTATGACAAATATGAACATATATTTATTGTTAATTATTATATAACTACGTATTAGGAATAAATATGACCTTAATTGACTCAATTAAATACTTAATTATAAAAAAATAAAATGTCATTTGATAACGACATGTTTATATTTTTAAATTTGCTTTGTATGTTTCATTCTAATTTGTGTACTTTAACACAATCCAAAATTTTCGCAATGCTTTTATTGAAAGGACGCGTTAGAAATTTCTACTTTCACGAATCGTCAAGATAACTAATTTGACGCGGTGTTGAATAAGTAACGGTACAATTTTGTTATTTTATTGGAGCAATTCACGAAACGGAAACAACGCTGAGATACTTTTCAGAGAGACAATTTTGCACTACATATTTTATGTGACTGAAGAGATAAAGTTGTGAATGGAGCTGAAGGAAGTTATATAACCCTTTTTCCACTTTACTTGCAATACAGAATAATTATTCATTTAAAATTTATTGTAAAGAAATGTATGTGCTATATGTATTATACCCGTAACATAATTAATACCTTATCACAGGCATCACATTGGCAATGTGTTAAATATTGATTGCGGACTTCTCGAGATCATGATGGTTCGTGGGCCGTGACGAATCCAAAATGGCGGATTGGCGCGTTTTGGACGGTCGTTCACCTTGCCTGCGCCTACGGTCAAAGTCCCACGGAATGCATGCGCCGACATACATTAGCAATCAAATTAATAGCGTGCTTATAATTGTCAATGTATTTATAGATAAATAATAAATGTACAAAAATATCCCAGGTTTAGTTGTATTCAAAAATGTCTCTCCAATTTGCATTATCATCTTTTAACTAATAAAAACATCTTATCTTATAACCTAACAACCGCAATCTTGTTATACCATAGACTACTATCTAAAAATAAATACTGGAGAAAACGAAATTGGTGAAGTAAAAATCGGTAATAAAAGCTTTCAAAGACATCCGGCTAGTCAAATAAAGAGGCTCGTTCAATGGCTACCTGATCGGGTGACGTCACGCGGGCAGATCCACGGGTGAATCATAACCACGTCCCGACACTTGTGACCTTCATGACAGACGGCAAAGCGACCATTCACAAAATAATATCCTTTTAACCGGTTACGGTAAAGCAAAAAAGGAAGGGTTATGTTTTTATAATACTAATTATTGTTTATTGCCTTTAGTAACCGATATATAATATTGTGTAGACACCTTTTTTAAAAATGATTATGAATCCTAGTCAACGATAAAATAGGTATAAATGGATACCAAGAGTAATGGGTAGATTGATGTTTGGTATCAGCTTAGTGCACCGTACACTTTTAAGAGTAACTTTTGTCAAGAGACTGAATCTCGTTTTATAATAATAATAATTCTCTATTAATCTTTATTTTCCCAAAGTACAAAAACCCTACATACAATCATGCCATTAAAGTAGCCTGGTATAATGGGAGAAGAGTTACAATTTAGATGGAGCATCTTCGTCCTCTCAAACCATATCTTCTATCTATCTATATATATAAAACTCAAAGGTGACTGACTGACTGACATAGTGATCTATCAACGCACAGCCCAAACCACTGGACGGATCGGGCTGAAATTTGGCATGCAGGTAGATGTTATGACGTAGGCATCCGCTAAGAAAGGATTTTGATCAATTCCACCCCTAAGGGGATAAAATAGGAGATGAAAGTTTGTATGAAACTTTGTCAATTTTAAACCGATCGGGCTGAGACTTTGCATGCATAAAGCTACTATGACGTAGGCGTTCCCTAAGAAAGGATTTTGAAAAATTCCACCCCTAAAGGGATAAAATAGGGGATGAAAATTTGTATAAATCTTATTAGATTTTCGACTGATTGAACTGAAATTAAAGATTGGAGCTACTATGGTGAAGACGTTTTTACACACGCTAAACAAAAATAAAGCCGCAAAAACTATACCTAATTAATAATAATACTTCTTAACGGGAGCGAAGCCGCGGGCAACAGCTAGTTATTTAATAATATTAACATTATTATAAAAATTGGCGGCACACTTAGAATTTCGTGGCAAACAAAAGTGCCACACTGCACACAAAAGCTTAACATCAGACGGAATGTGATCATATGCAAAGCCACTATAAAAATATTTATGTAAGTTGTAGAACATTTCGTGATTCTACCCGCATTACATCCTGGTGAAAACCAGTGTCTATTTGTACATGCATATAAAATAAGAATAACAAGGTTTGTCTAAAACTAAAAGTCGAGCCACGACGTTGTAATTGATTAGACTTTTTATTGTTTTCGTTGTTCAGCCTATGTGCGCGAAACCTTCGTAAATTATACTTTTTTAAAAATATGTATGGTAATGACTAACATTTATAGAGTACATAATTTTCACGAATATAATTTTGGTCAGTGCATGCATGTATAACAAACAGCTAAACAACATTGTTTCATACAAATATTAAAATTTCGAAGTACTTATTTTTACTTTTAAAAATATTAAATAAGGATAGTGTAGCTTTCTATTAGTGAAAGAATTTTCCGAATCGGTTAAATATTATTTCATTCTATAACTTGATTAGCCGTGAACGAAACCTGCTAAGGTAAAAAAAGTGGAACGTGTTACACAGACATGCAGCGATACCGGTTTCTTTGTTCCATCAATAATATTAAATACATGTGTAACTTATCGTTGACAAACATTTTTTTATTTTTAAATTGTTCACTGATTTACAATCATTGGTTGTTGATCTTTATTTTTTATATATATTTTATACATTCTTATGCAGTAGGATATGAGTACAATCAAATAAAAAAATACGACGATATAACTAACAGTTTCATTAGGTATTAATATCCATGAAGGAACATCGTAGGGTACAGACCGGTTTAGACGCAAAAAACTGTATTAGGGACTTTTTTGTTTCCTGTTTTCATATACAAATATATTAAATAATTTGTCTTCTTATTCACAATAATATTTAAATAAATGTTTATGGCACTTTTTTTATTTTGTTTGTTTATATTTTACAATGCATGATCACTTACTAATAACATTTTTAACCTCTTCACGCCTTTGGACACATATGTGGACATTTAGTTTTTTTATAATTATAGTTACTATCAATAACACATAAAACAAAAAAATATATAACGATTTATACACACAGAATCCTTCAATTATATAAGTGAACATTTTTTGGCTTCGCTGCACTGGTAGTGGATATTCCATTAAACAATTGAAGACATATTTTCAGACTTATATTCACACTTGACGAAAAGAAAGCATTTTAAAACTGATACGTGAACACGTAATCGACTCTTTGATATATAGCCTACTATTGAGTTCAAGTTGAGTCACATTTAAAATTATTATTCATTATGGATGTCGATTCAAGCGGTCTGAATTGAATTTTAAATAGATACTTTTAAAATTCAACTAATTATACATATAAATAAGTAAATAGTGAAGTTTGAGAATAGAATAGAAATTGTCATGTACTCGTAGTGCGAGTATGAAACTCTATTGCTTCTTTTGTTAAATGTTTTCAGATGTTTTATAAAGACATTAAGCTAGTGATGTACATAGGTGACCTGAAATGATAAAATTCTAATTTTCATGTAGATATGTGAAAATTAGAATTTCTGCTTAATTATGCTTTTTTCTATCACATAAATAAAAGTAACCAAATAGAATTAAAATTTGGGTAAAGTTTGAATATTTAACAGTATGAAAATCGTCACATACTGACTGATGTAAGAGATATTGAATGCATCTGTGCTTGAAATGAATTGCATGTGTCATGCTTAACACGATTATTATTATGTAAAAGAAAATGTGTTTAGTGCATATTAAAAGGAGTTATAAAACATTAATCAATCAAATCGTTGACGATATGACAGATGGCGATTCAGTCTATCTGGGACTGGATGGTGGTGTGATAGCACAGATGCCCAAAGAGGTGAAATTGAAAACAGCTGGCGAATAGTACTAATTTGAGAGAAATTTTAGAATTTTCAATTAATATAAATAGAAATTAACAGTTAAAATATATTTGTAATAATTAATTATTGCTTACAACCTTTAAAAGATCAGATTGGGCCCTGTATGCTAAGCACCGTTTTATTTGGACACTAAGCTGTCATTGTAAAAATGACGGATGAGCCCCCTAACCCGTACGAAAAAAAATTGATAACTAGCTGAACATAAATTTAATAAGGATGAAAATGTAAAATGCCCAAAAAGTTAATGCTATATCGAAAACCATTTCCAAACTAAAATAGAGGTATTAATTGATATGTAATGACCAGCCTCATCAGTTAGGATCGAGTCAAACGTCAGTCAATTTTTTTAATAGAAAATCAGCACTACCAACCGTGCCAATGTAGCTGTAACTTTACATATGTCAAATTTTTGTTTTGTTTTGTAATAGTTAATGATTACTTCTATTATTGGCACAAAAATGTATAGTTATAACTAGATATACTTATACTATAAACAACGTCAGATTGATTTAAGCAATAGAAATGTCATTCTTCTTCTTCTTCTTTATTTAAATGGCCTCATATAAAGATAAGCTCGATAAGAAATTAAAAAATTTTAACACACACGTAAATCCTCATGTCAAAAAGTCCTTTTTCAACCATTCTTATTGTAAGTAGTTTTAATTGTAATGCATTTGACAGTTCAGTTTTTTAATACTGTTTGCTCCATAAAATACTTTTAAATATTTTTGGCAACGATATCAAATCTGGTCATATTAATCGATTACTAAATTACAAACGTAATTTTCAAATATTAAATATAAACAAATTAAGGAAATATTATAACACGTGTCTGAATTTATATTGTAAAAAACTTTTAAGAGTATCTAATCGAATTTGAATTTGAAAATTTCCAAATAACATTTACCAATGCTAAATTCTTATTTAGTTCGTATATGCTTTATGGATATTTCATGTTTGATATAGTTATGTAATAACAATTCGATAATTCTTTCCATTATCAGGTCACCTGTTATCAGGCGCCTATCTACAGTGCAGTAACGTAACAATAGGAATTGGTGCTTTATTTTTATGTAGATAACAGATCGTTCACCTTTTTACCGCCGTTTTTATTGTGAATTTTAATATATTTACCATTCAATAGGTCTCGAGTTTGACTCTAGATGTTTGGATTGTCTTTCGACTGGCAATACCGAGTGTCATAGTTCGATAGCGCATAGTGCATGTTTCATGTAATTAATTTTCGTCTATGATCATATTTTACCGTGAATTGGTACAGTTGGATGCATTTTTATTGCATACCCTTTTTGCCAAAGCACGATGACTTAAACTTGAAAGGTCACAGACGTTCTAATTTTTCTTCGGCTCAATCAACATCGTCTGGTGTTAAATGGGCGTACACCAAGGGCGAAACGCCTTTGCCACCGCCCCTACAGCTCCACCCAGTCGACGAGCGTTTCGCTTTGTTATTTTTTTTTTCATTAAAATCATGCCAGTATGCGTCATACAAAATATGTTGCCAAACACAATCCATTTCAGCCAAATAACCTTGTCTGCACGTCACCGCTGACACACGATGTAATATTCATTAAGTTAATGATACTACAATGATAGACGGGATACCAGGAATACAGACCAAGGGTAGATTCAACCAGAAGTGCAAATATTTCAAAACATAAAAACAAAAGCGAAACTAAACATTTTTTTGGTAATATTTTCAAAAGAGAGTCCAATAGGAATGCCTCACTATTTATTTATAATCGAAATAACCCCTTTTAACATTAGAATATAATATAATTCTAATGCTATCATCCAATTCACCATTCACTCAAAATTTAAAATTACATCCTTAATCTCAAATTCAAATTAATATATAAAATAATATTGAATTAACATATAATATAGCATAGCACAGAAATAACATTACTGTTAATATACATATTTACAAAGACCAGCCCATGACTTCAGAGAAAATACTTGGAGTAATTGTCATAAAATTTCCATAAACAATCATAAGAAATAAATGTTTTGTTTTTAACATAAGGGTTTACGTGCGAATTAAAATTTTATAATTTCTTATTGATCTGCTGCCCGAATACTCGACATTGGCAGAATTCTCTTTAATAGATATCTGAAGCCATTAATAAAAGAAGAAGAATAATAATAAGAAATAAATGTCTATGATATACTGCGCCCATAATAGGCGTGTGGACAGTATTTAAAAAATGATTTAGTGGGAAAAAATGTTAAAAGTATTGCAATGAATTACTCAATTTTGTAAATTAAATTGAGATTATTAAGATTTTCAATAAAATAAAAGTATAAAATACTGCAATCGGCCATGTTCATTGAAACACCAATCAGAGAGAATGACGTCAAGGCCGAATAAATATGTCAGTGTCACGGAAAGTGCTGTGTTGTTTTATTTCGTGGTAGCTACGTGTTCTATTTAATTTTTATATCATTCAAATTAGTTAACTCGTTGTTTGTTCGCTGTTTGGTGAAAAAATAATTATCTAACAATTGACAACAATGGAACAAGGATTTATTAACTCAAATAGCTCAAATTTGGCCAGAATTGATTTGTTTATGTTGGGAGAGTTTCTAGCATCAAATAAAGACAAAAGTATTATTTATAATTTAATAAATTCTACACAACTCTTGTAAACTTTGGAATTCATGTTTAACACGCGAAATATATTTAATAAATGTTATTCTGTTTACTTCGTTCTTTAAGTTTCGTGTATATCGGGCCGTGATGTCACTTCACGACTATGAGCGTTTTCCCGCATAATTTAAAACCCATGTTTAAAAAGGCAATATTTCAGTAATATACTTAGTTTATTACTGAAATATTGTGTTTTTCGGTAATATTAGACGCGTACCTGCATTATAGAAGGCAATTTCAAAATCTGTCCACATGCCTATTACAATAATAGGTACATTGAAATCTTATAGAGACGAAATAAAGAGGAATAAATCGCGTATAAAATGGAGATGTAAATGAGTTTAAAATGTACATAGAATTAACTATTTTATTGCGTACTATGAGAGACAAACATTTATACTATAATTTGAATGAATTACAACCTAATCCCATATTAACAGTACAATGAGTGTAAGAACAAGGACCATATAAATACTTACATACATTTATTTATCTCCCTTTTTTTCATCAAAACATTTTATTACTAATGGCAACACAAAACCAATAAAAATGTCTACGTAAGTCTGGCATCATTTTGTTATGTAGTAAATGCGAATAGCTTATTATTTAAATCTAAGGGCCGCGCCGGTAACTTAATTCAGATGGTTAATGTTCCGTACCAGAATCATAGATTATTTTTTTCCCTATTTATTGTCTATTTTTGCTGGCTGGCAACATTCCTGTTCCCCGCCGCCATTTTTTCGTCCCGATGGCAGCGCCCCCCCCGCGGACAACCGGTGTAACTAGAGACAACTGCGTAGACGCACGCGTTCGGAACACCGCCGACGAATAAATCGTACACTAATATTATAATCTCCATTTCATCGCAATCAAGAGAAGAATCAACTTGTACAATAGACCAGCACTTACGTTCGCTCCGGAGACGACAGTGGAAAAGAGGGAAAGCCGAGCCCATCGTGAATACCTTTCTTTTCCATTCCTGGATACTGTCCGTCAGCCAGCATTTTATATCACACAGTTAACTAAAGCAGTCTGATTGCGTTTCATTCATTACTAAAAGTAAATATTTTTGTTAACAAACCTTAAAAATATTCTAAGAAAGCCCTTTTGAAACAAGAAGCCATTTAAGAAAAATATATAACCTATTCGTAGAATATAATCTGATATTAATGACGTAACAACCTGTAACTGCACACGAGATCTATCACCCATGGAAAGCGCCCAAAGCCTGTTCCATTCACCATCACTTTCAATGGTCGCCATCAATAACGGTATTTATAATAGGGCATAGACGCGCAGACGCCGCGGAGCCGAAATGTAATTATGCTCAACAAGCCAGTGGTTAAAATCTCATTTAGAGGATGTTTTTGTAACATGATCTTTACTTTTGTCTTCGTATAAATAACTAATAGCTATAAATTGATATTATTAGCATGTAGCTATGTGGCAATTCAACATATCATTGAAATCACTTTATGCTTTATTTATATGAGCATTTTAGGAATTAGTGAGGTAGTGTGTTATGCAAGTAGTGGCTTAAATTTTAAAACTCTGTATATTTATTTGCTGCGGGCTTTCTAACTATAATGCTAGGATTTTGTGAATGAGAATACCTGCAACGACTTGATCACATATAGCATATCATTAAAATCACTTTATACTTTATTTATATGGGCATTTTAGGAATTAGTGAGGTAGTGTGTTATGCAAGTAGTGGCTTAAATTTTAAAACTCTGTATATTTATTTGCTGCGGGCTTTCTAACTATAATGCTCGGATTTTGTGAATGAGAATACCTGCAACGACTTGATCACATATAGCATATCATTAAAATCACTTTATACTTTATTTATATGAGCATTTTAGGAATTAGTGAGGTAGTGTGTTATGCAAGTAGTGGCTTAAATTTTAAAACTCTGTATATTTATTTGCTGCGGGCTTTCTAACTATAATGCTCGGATTTTGTGAATGAGAATACCTGCAACGACTTGATCACATATAGCATATCATTAAAATCACTTTATACTTTATTTATATGAGCATTTTAGGAATTAGTGAGGTAGTGTGTTATGCAAGTAGTGGCTTAAATTTTAAAACTCTGTATATTTATTTGCTGCGGGCTTTCTAGCTATAATGCTCGGATTTTGTGAACGAGAATACCTGCAACGACTTGATCACATATAGCATATCATTAAAATCACTTTATACTTTATTTATATGAGCATTTTAGGAAGTAGTGTGTTATGCAAGTAGTGACTTAAATTTTAAAACTGTATATTTATTTGCTGCGGGCTTTCTAACTATAATGCTCAGATTTTGTGAATGAGAATACCTGCAACGACTTGTTCACATATAGCATATCATTGACATCACTTTATACTTTATTTATATGAGCATTTTAGGAATTAGTGAGGTAGTGTGTTATGCAAGTAGTGGCTTAAATTTTAAAACTCTGTATATTTATTTGCTGCGGGCTTTCTAACTATAATGCTCGGATTTTGTGAATGAGAATACCTGCAACGACTTGATCACATATAGCATATCATTAAAATCACTTTATACTTTATTTATATGAGCATTTTAGGAATTAGTGAGGTAGTGTGTTACGCAAGTAGTGGCTTAAATTTTAAAACTCTGTATATTTATTTGCTGCGGGCTTTCTAACTATAATGCTCGGATTTTGTGAATGAGAATACCTGCAACGACTTGATCACATATTGCATTTCAAATTATTGTTTTTATTTATTATAAATTTTATATTAGGTAACATACATTCCTGTTCATTTGTGATTTACTAAAAGGTGATAATTGTTCGTCAAGTTTATCACAGATCTGTTTATTGATATCTATTACATTTGTACATACATCTAAAGTAATAATAAAAATTGAAAAGTATGTATGTATTTTATTTTAGGTTATCCACATGCCATGACAAGATTTATGATAATGATGGTACAATGATTTAGAAAATCTAGTTTTGTAATTGTCTCGATAATGTTTAAAACTAATTATGAGGCCAAAAGAAAGTTAAGCTTAAATTATTGTAACATGAAAAACCAATTAGGTATTCAATTAGCTCCTATTTAATTAAATGTGAAATGTAAATTAACCCAAAATCATGGAGCTACTGCTGCGAGTATATGTAGTCTCTATTTAAATGTGCAATATTTAGCTGTCTAAATTTTGTGTTATAAATAAAAAACAATAACCGTTTTATATTATAATTTGAATGTAAGTGAGGGATGATGTACGTGAAGGTATCGACAACAAACACTTAACCGTAACACAGCCATTCTGATCGCTATCCTTCGTTCTCTCAATTTTTCCCCCTTGGTTTTGGACTGGTTTCGCAGCTGTCTGGGGGATCGCAGTCAGCGTGTTCGTTTGGGTGACTTATCTTCGGCATAGTGTCCACTGAAATCTGGATTGCCACAGGGTGGAGTGCTGTCTCCTCTTCTCTTTTCTATTTTTATTAACTCTATTTCTTTCAACCTTCTTTCTCGCTATCACTTATATGCAGATGATCTACAGATTTATTCGCAGGGTACTCTTAATGATTTGCCAAATGTAGTTAATTCTATCAATAATGACCTCCTGAACATATTACAATGGAGTCATGCGCATGGTCTATGTGTTAACCCACACAAAACTCAGGCGATCATTATTGGTAGTCCAGGTATGATCAGAAGAGTGGACTGGACGTCTCTGCCTAATATTATTTTCGACAACGTGCATGTGCCCTACAGTTCTAAAGTAAAAATTCTTGGTATTTTTATAGATAGCACTCTGTCCTGGGGCCCTCAGATGGAATCTATCAGTGGTAAGATCTACAGAGCTTCTGGTAGTAGCTTAGGCGTTTGCGTAATTTTCTACCTGTCATTACCAAAATTCACCTTGCGCAATCGCTCTTATTACCACTACTTGACTATGCCGATGTGAGCTATCTGGACCTCACTGATGAGCGGCTCCAGAAGCTGGAGCGTCTCCAAAACTTTATGATCCGGTTCATATTTGGTCTTCGCAAATATGACCACGTCTCCAACTATCGTAATGGGCTTAAGTGGCTTCCTACCCGTTCCCGTCGTAACTTTCATACCCTTTCTCTCCTCTACAATGTTTTATTTCACCCTCTTGCTCCGTCTTACCTTAAAAATCGTTTCCAATTCCTCTCCCTAACTCATGACCGCACTCTCCGTTCTGCCTCTAATCTCATTCTTAGCACTCCTTCACATTCTTCTGCTCGTTACTCTAAATCCTTCACTTTAAAAGCTGTCTCCTTGTGGAATTATTTACCATCTAACCTTCGCAATGCTCCTTCTCTTCCCATCTTTAAGAAATATTTAAAATAATGCACTTGCCCCACCCTGGCTCTGACCTGTAAGGTACCTAATTATACCTAAAAAACTTAATTATCTATTTGGGATAATTCGAATTATACATACAGATACAGAATGCTATAGGGTGCGGGTGTAACCTTTTTGTATTAAAAAATTAAGCGGGCTAAGACCGCGGGTATTTGCTAGTTACGTATTACTTTACACTGCTGCCCCACCCTGAGCCCATGGCCGGCAACGCCTATGGCTCTACATCTAAAAGTTGGTTGCCTGGAAGAGATCGCTTCTTAGCGATAAGGCCGCCATCTCTTTACTCACTTACTTGTATCATTTTTTTTTCTGTATTATTAAGCAATAAATAAATAATATAAATAAATGTATGTGGATCTAAATATATTCTCTGGTCTCCATTTTGTCAGCTGTCAAACTGTTCACCGTAGAAAGTCCCTATGTGAGCAATGCTCGAAAAAGTTAGACGTTGGTGAAGTATATTCGCAGTGGCCAATATGTTTTCAGAAGTAATCTAGCCCCACCACCCACCGGCTTGATAGTGGCCCAAAATGAGCGCCGGCGAAACATTCAGTTCCGTGAATACGGCCGCGGTGGTTTCACGCGAGTGCGAAGTCAGCACGTATAAACGACCCGCACATGCCTATCGTTTAGCAGTGTTATTTGCAGATAGATAACAGGTTATTAAGTGCCATTTACTGTGTGTGACAAACTCTGGTGTCCTTGAAAATAAAAACTGAAATTTAAATCGACCCCGAAAATATGAAGCAAAAAATTGGTGCGTTGGCGAACATTACGAGTAAGCGACGGGAAATTAAAATCATGACACATGCTAACATTAATGTGCACTATAGAAAAAACATTTGTGCAATTTCATACGAAAATGAAGAATAATCGCAATGGTAATGTTGTTTAATTAAATAAATTTTAATACAAGTCCGAGACAAATAAGGGGCGAGCGGGCGTCCAGGCCGACAAACCTTTGCCGTAGTCGGTTAGTGGCACATGGCAACAGCTATCTGTGGGATGAGAGCTATCGCACGACGACAGCACTTCCCCGCACTGCTGCAAGCTAACGGAAACGGTTCCTCGCGTCCGAAATTCCGGTGCGGCCGTTCACGCTGAGGTCGTCTCAAATAAATAACATGTCCGTCTCCATTCCCGTCAAACGTGTATACATCCCTGTTATTATTCAATTAATAATTTATTGCCGAAATAAGCGAAATCGTTATGTAATATTTGAATTACGTTCCTTCAAACTTTCTACGGTAATATGAAGGAGCATAATTCCATGTATTAGTTACTTAATTCCAATGGTCAATTTCGAAACATTGTGATGCAAATGTAATACATTGAAGGAAAATAAGCAAGGAAACAGTATGAATAACGAAGTGACTATCACGTGTGACGTCAGTGACACATCCACAGCAGGCGGCGGCTGAACTTTGTGACACTGCCGTTGATAATGTTTTAATATATTATTTACTAATTCTGTTTTCAATTGCTATTTCGAACTCAAAAAGCAATTAATGTATCTCTATTATAGAGCAATTATAATCAAGTTTGTTTAAAATAATTAGGTAACGTGAAACGCAGTACATTGGCTCAGAGAAACCACAATTAGAGACTTATCTAATTCTCAGTACCAGTTACCAAAATACCAATTATTTTGCATTATGCTAAATTATAAATTGTGATGATAAATAATTATCAGAAATAATTTTTAACCGACCAATGTTGTTTTAAACAGTTTTAAAGGTTATCGCAAGGATCCCTATAAAACTTTATGCATCCGAGAACAAGTCGAGACCTGTTGCTCCAAGAACTAGGGCCCTCTCTGATTCATTGCTCCAGAGTTCACCGACACTTTGGTTATAATACGCATAAAAAATCCCGTTAAGGTTTTTTTTGCAGGTAGACCGTTCCCTTTTTTGGGGCTCTATTAAAATTATCTTAAAGCAATATTATAATAATGTGATTTATTTCATATCAGCAAACATGTTCTAATTTCGTTTGAACCAATTAGATTAAAGCGCATGTTATTAGTTTCATATTCATTATCATCACACTCATCTTATGACATGATATTGTTTTTATCTAAAATTTGAGAAAACAACTGAATAATATATGGTGAAGATTGGTGAGTGCATTTCTTTTTTATATTCTGTTAAGTAAAAAGGAAACTATTTAATCAATATAATACGTAGTTAGACGTAGCTATATAAAAGGACATAATATTTTTAGCAATGCGTCTGGGAAATCCTACACTTACAAAAGAATATATATTTTTATGATATTAAATGTTTATTTATATTCTGTAATAATATCATTGAAGGCAATTAAAACGGCGAACTAAATCACCTTAAACTGTTGGTGTATTTTACTCTTGTCATGCCAATAATGATGTCCAGTAATTTATTAGATCAATGTAGGATAGCTAGGTTTGGGCCTGTACTAGTGCTGCGCGTGATTCAGTGGGCGATGACGTGGGTCGGAGTGCCGCGTCACCACGCATCATTCTTATCATTCGTTCGTCACAAATATATTTAGAATAGAAAATATTCCTGAACGCAACTAAATGTTTTTGAGTTACGTTACACAACAAAATCATATGGTAATCAGTAAATTAGGAATGTTTGTTATATTCCCACAAAGGTACATTGGAATCTAGAGAGTGGGATTCTTTCCTAAATATAAGAATTCAGTTCTCAAATTATTCTTTGTGTTATGTCCAAAGATCACAGACTTAGAAGTTTTCGATTCCCAATTTCAAATAATTTTTTATCGTCATAAATTGAATAAGAGCAATTATACTTAAAAATATTATTGGACTCTGAATAAGTTCTCGCTGTTTTTTTTGTTTTAAAAAAATATTTAAAATACAAGGCTTACAATCACTTTACCCAAAGTATTGTCCATCATTAAAGACCACTTTCTCCTATCTTTCTGGCAGTAATTGAATCCCCAGTCGAAAAAACGATTCATCTTTTGATGCAATCCATGAATCGACCCATTTTTCGGTTTCTTCGAAAGAATGGAAGCGCTGCTCGCTCAAACCATGCGCCATCGACCGAAGCAAGTGGTAATCGGAGGGGGTTATGTCCGGTGAATACAGCGGGTGGGGTAGAACTTTCATTGAACCATTTCCAGGTAAGTTTGGACTGGTTTTGCCACATATGACCGAGCATTATCATGTAACAAAATCACTTTGTCGTGTCTCTACTCGTATAGTGGCCGCTTTTCTTTCAGAGCTCGACTTAAACGCATCAACTGAAGTAGATAGCGGGCTCCCGCGATAGTTTCATTAGGTTCAAGCAGCTCATAATAAATTACGCCCTGCTTATCCCACCAAATGCAGAGTAGACGATGTTGATGCGTGAGCGTGCATACCCCATGATTTTTACGCTTTGGATTGTCGTAGTGAATCCACTTTTCATCTCCAGTGATGATACGGTGCAGAAAATCTTTTTTTTCTGCCGTTGAAGCAGCAATTCACACATGAGAAAACGTCGTTCAATGTCTCTCGGCTTCAACTCATACGGCACTAAATGTCCTTGCTTTTGGATCATTCCTAACGCTTTTAAACTGTTGACGCATCTAGTTGCAAAGTTTTCCCGAGCTCTACTAGCGCCTGACATCGATCTTGTTCGAGCAATGCCTTCAATTTTTCGTCTTCAAACTTTCGTCAAAGTCATAATTTTAAATCGCCTAAACCAGTCTCTGCATGTCGTATTCGACAGAGCATTGTTTCAGCAAGAACTCCGTGTGCTTCAGCTGCAGATTTCTTTTGAATAAAGCAGAATAAAGTAGACATTTTCACAATAGGTAAATAAACACATTGTTGACACTGTGGTGAACTATATCTACTAGAATTTGGAGTTACATATAGGACTACTTAGCTGATGCGTTACCGTACGAAATTCCATGCACGGAGTGCCACTATGCCATCTTTTAAAAAACAGCGAGAACCTATTCAAGGTCCTATTAAGATATTTGGTATTCTATATCGATTTTTCTACACGTTTATAAATAATTCAATATATTTGAAATATACTTTAAACAATAGATCCCCGATAGGACATTTTAGCAATTGGAGGATCTTAAGGAGATAGTTAAGGAATTAAATATCATGGAAATGTGTGACATAATTCATTTGAATTTTTTTCTTTAGGGTAGTTACTGATAATCATAATCAAAATCAAAACTTCACATATTACACCAAATAATACATAACCACCAGATACCTTCTTCATCTCTTCAAACTTAACCTTAAAACTGTTAAGACTGATTGATTGATCAAGTCTTTTGACAGGACGTTATCATTCTTTTTCTAATGTCATTATAATCTAGCATAAAATACATGTGCCATCACATGCCAGCTAATCAGTTAACGAACCATGTCGGTTAGCCGCTGAGAATTCTTTAATTAGGACATTAAACTACAAGACAAGCGTACGAGTCGGCTTCTACTATTATTATAGATCACATTGATAGAGTGTTTAGTGAAGATAATAGCTAATTAACGCAAAGGAATCAACTATTTGGGTAAAAATTAGTTTCAATTGTTTAAATATATTGTATTTGAATTACGGGTATAGTCTTAGAGAAACAGATCAAACAAAATCTATGCGAAAACCAATAAACCAAACGGAATCTATTAAATATTTTAAAATAAGTAGACAAAAATAATACATATGATTGGACAAATCCTTGGATTGAATTGGATCAATCCACGTAGAGAAACAACTTAGATATCTAGTCAGTGGCGTAGCTACTAAGGGGCTAGACGGGGCAGTGCCCCTGAACCCCCAAGCCTAGGAGGCCCCTCGGACTCTGACTTACAAACTAAATTGAACTAGTGAATTTTTTTCCCACATTCGGAATATAACTATAATTAACACTAGATTACCCAAGGAAGTCATTTTGACTGATCTTTAATTTCAATTAAAAAAACAACTATGTATATGATGACACAATTTCTTAGAATTTTGTGATTTTTATACAACATGTAAATGCGTTTATTGATAATAGTAGTTACATCCGCCACCTTCATTTCCTGTATATACATATGTCATTTTTACTGCTTGAGAAATTTTAAATAATCAAATGATTTTTATTATTGCATAGAGTAAATTTCTTTTATGACCAACTCGGTTCTCTATTGAAATAACAGTTTTCATATTTTTTTCGATTACTGTCACATGATAACGTGCAAATACATGAAAAATTGATGTGTGTGAAGTTAGCCCCCCCTTTCGAAAATTTAAAAAAAGTAATTAGAGTTCTGGTAACCCCCCTAAGAGTTCTAGAGTTCTCGAGTTCTCAATTAATTAAAAAAATAGTTCCGTTCATTAAAGTGGTCAAAACACTAATTAAAGGAGATAAATTCACGAATTCCAGACTTCAAGATGCTATAACTTTTTAATTTTTGCTCTGATCAATCTCATTTCTTCAGCGAATTGATAGAACTCTCAAAGTGGTATCCATAACTCCAAAGAAAATTGCTGATTTTTAAGAATTTTTTTTCGTATTATACCTTAACGTAAAAAAATAAAATTTCAGAAGCCTATAACTTTTTTTTCTTAGCTCCGATCTACTTGATTTCTTTTAGAAAACTATAGAACTCTTAGGGGGGCCAACAGAACTCTAAATAAAATAAGTGATTATTGAGAAACAAAAATTTTTTCTAACAAAAACTGCAAATTTTGAAATTTCTTGTGTCAAACTTTTTTACTTTAGCTCTGATCGATTTTATTTCTTCAATGAATTGATAGAACTCTCAAAGTGGTATCCAGAACTCCAAAGAAAATTACTGATTTTAGAGAATTTTTTTCCATTTAATTGCATAATTTAAAAAATGAAATTTCAAAAACCTTGAAAAAAATTTGAAAAATAGTCGATATGGGCGTATGCTTGATAAGTTGCAGTTACTCAATAAGCTAAAGTAGTACTTGTTATACGAATCTTTATGCAGTGATACTAAGTTGTTTATTTTACTTTTTTGCGCCCTAAATTCATGAAAGCAATGTCGAATAGGAGTGAGTTATTGGAAAAGCTAACGAACAAGTGAAGAGTGGTGAGAGAGAATGACATAGAATCAGATGCAAATTCTGAACTATTACCTGGAGATGAAGCGGATTATATTCAAAATGAAACATCTGACATTGGAAGATAGCGCGAAGAATCGATCACCAATGATGAAAATGTCATCAACCCAGGAAAAGGTGTAGGGTAGTTCAGACTTTCATGAAGAAACTGAAAACACCTTCCAGGAGACTAAAATAGCTGCCGATGGTACAGTGTCGTCAAAATTTGACGAAAGTGGTATTCCTGGAGTGTTACCAGATACTTAAATTTTGACGGATGTGAAAGGGCCAACAGGCTACGCAAAAAGGAACAATATATCAGATAATCTTATTATTGTATTCTCGTTAATATTATAATAGATAGCTATATTATCAAACATATAATAAAGTGCATAGAAGTGCATTTTGAGGAATGATTGGGAATAGCATTGTCGGAAATTGGTGCATTTATTGAGATTTTATATGCTCGAGGAAAAAAACTCTAGTTTAGTATTTTATTTAGTGGTTTAGTTGGGGTCCTACCTTAGTTGTTTTCCAGTGCCTTTGGTTACCTAGCTACGCCACTGTATCGAGTCCTAATATCTTCTCTATTTTATTTAACTCAATGCAAATTTTAAGTAACATTAATATATTGTTGCTTTTGCTGCGACTTTTATGTTTGTAAATCTTTCATCAAAATTTGTATTGTAAAAAAATGTATTGAATAAAATAATAATAATAAATACATATGCAATGCCCTCGAACTAGCATATCATGCTTTATGAATGTCAGGACAAGGGTGAGAGAGACATAACACCCAGTTTCATTAGTAAATATTACGAGTGGCATTGGTATTAGGCATGTGGGCAGATTTTGAAATTGCCTTCTATAATGCAGGTATCGTCTAATATTACCGAAAAACACAATATTTCAGTAATAAACTAAGTATATTACTGAAATATTGCCTTTTTAAACATGGGTTTTAAATTATGCGGGAAAACGCTCATAATCGTGAAGTGACATCACGGCCCGATATACACGAAATTTAAAGAACGAAGTAAACAAAATAACATTTATTAAATATATTTCGCGTGTTAAACATGAATTCCAAAGTTTACAAGAGTTGTGTAGAATTTATTAAACTATAAATAATACTTTTGTCTTTATTTGATGCTAGAAACTCTCCCAACATAAACAAATCAATTCTGGTCAAATTTGAGCTATTTGAGTTAATAAATCCTTGTTCCATTGTTGTCAATCGTTAGATAATTATTTTTTCATCAAACAGCGAACAAACAACGAGTTAACTAACTTGAATGATATAAAAATTAAATAGAACACGTAGCTACCACGAAATAAAACAACACAGCCCTTTCCTTGACACTGACATATTTATTCGGCCTTGACGTCATTCTCTGTGATTGGTGTTTCAATAAACACGGCCGATTGCAGTATTTTATACTTTTATTTTATTGAAAATCTTAATAATCTCAATTTAATTTACAAAATTGAGTAATTCATTGCAATACTTTAAACATTTTTTCCCACTAAATCATTTTTTAAATACTGTCCACACGCCTATTATGGGCGCAGTATATCATAGACATTTATTTCTTATTAGTATTCTTCTTCTTTTATTAATGGCTTCAGATATCTATTAAAGAGAATTCTGCCGATGTCGAGTATTCGGGCAGCAGATCAATAAGAAATTATAAAATTTTAATTCGCACGTAAACCCTTATGTTAAAAACAAAACATTTATTTCTTATGATTGTTTATGGAAATTTTATGACAATTACTCCAAGTATTTTCTCTGAAGTCATGGGCTGGTCTTTGTAAATATGTATATTAACAGTAATGTTATTTCTGTGCTATGCTGTATTAATTCAATATTATTTTATATATTAATTTGAATTTGAGATTTATTTCCACCAAAATCATTATTTCATCATTTTTTTAATACTGTCCACATACCTATTGTTGTGTCTGATATCAAATGCCATACCAATACCAATGCGTGATAGTATTCCGCAAAAAGGCTCTTTAATTATTTAATATTAATATGTTTATTAAAACAATTTGGACTCAATGAATTCGCGAATGAATAATAATTTATTAAAATAATGTTCTTAAATATGATAATGAACTACTGTTTTTACTGTTATAGCTATTTATTATATTTGTTGTCTGCATAATATGTCAACTGTGATGAATAATGTTCTCGTAAACATCGCGTTGATCTTTAGGTGTTGCCTGATCGGTCTTGGCTGACAATATGCCAATAATAGCTGACAAGTGCTCCCAAATTACACTTGAGAATGTCACGCGCGGCGCCAGAAACAAAACATACACTCCGTTTTATACACATGTTTATTTATTACAAACAAAATAACTACATTGTATTTGTAATAAAATTAATTAAAACTCTAAATAAGTTTAATATTTTTGTGTAATTTAATTCGGTAATTAGTATCTCCTTTACTTGTGATTGTAGGTCGATAAAAGTTCATTTTAGCAACTCAGTCGTTTTTATCGATCAATTTGTGTGTAATTTTCCGAATGTTTCAATAATCACAGTATGGAATCTCTGTCGACCAATGTACGAGTTTTATAACATACGTATAAGATCTTTATTATTATTACAATGTGTCTCAAAATTACATGAATACTATGTAACAAAATGATTCACGTCATCACTCGGTAGGTACACACATTCCTAAATCAATGTCAAAAACAAGCAAGTAATTATTCGTGTCTGTATGATCAAAAATGTGGAATGATTCACTTGTACAAGATTAGATCTTGCTGACATTCTATGCAACAATGTAGCGTCTAAGGTGAAACCACACGTTTGCTATTTTGATTGAATCAAAGAGTAATTATACGAATTATATACCTATTAAAGGCCGGTATACCAATTCTAATTAAAGTTTATACAATACCCTATGCTTATATTATAAATAATTTAATAAAATAGTGTGAAATAATACATTATTTTATTAAATTATGATATTACGTTAAAATACACTTTTTGAGTTTACAATCACAGACTAAAGTCGCCTTATAATTAAGAAAATATCGAATTACCTGGCCTAAATATTTTCACATCGCCCTCACTAATGCTACGTTTCGTTTCTGGAGAAGCTAATTAGAATTTTCGCGGGTGTCTGGAATGCTGCCATAAGTATAGATCTTACCTGTGTATATTTATTTTGAGCCTAGTTACAAATGACTTTGAACTTGTTTTAATTCGTAGTTCACGTCACTATATTGACCTGCGCGGTTGGAATAATAAAAGCTAAAATATCGAAGTACCTACTCTTTGGTGTATAGAGTTAGTCCAAAAACAAATGAAGAACTTTTTTTATTGATATTTGACATAAAAGAACACAAGCGCAAGATTTCAAATTACTCTACAATCAATGCCAGAATGCAATTTATAGATTTATTTTCGTAGACACCCCCCCCCCCCCCCCCTTACTTACTAAATCGTGTAAAACTAAAAAGAGAATTAATTTAAAACTCTTTGTGCGGTCTTACTATTGAGTTTATTTTAATCCGATGTTTCCAAAACTTCAGCGATCATGGTCGCGGCGTGAATAAATTATATTTGTTTTTTATTTGTTACAAGTTCAATTTTAGTAAGTATAAAAAGTTGAACAATCAAATATATTTAAAAATGTATTATTAATGAAACAAAACAATGTTCAATTTTAATTTTTTTTGTATTTTTTTTTTAGTAGCCTGGGATATGACATTAGCTTAAGAACCTAATAAATATGGAAAACTTATGCTTTTACTGCACAAAAAAACTGTGTATTTATATTCTTACCGTATAATTTTCAATAATGAAGTAACTTCATGGTGTGTAAGTTGGATAACTAGTAGAAACTTTGTCGTTCCTATGAATAAACGGCTTTACTCGAAAATTAGGACGACAAACAGCTGACAGCGAATTTGTGACGTCATCCCATAGATTGATAACAAATATATAGTTCGTGTACAATCGTTTTAATTCAAGAGCATTTATAGACTTCCAAATTCCCTAATACGCGTGCTAACCGATTGAGTCAGTTATAACCCACTTTTTCGAGATTTTAAGATTACACTTGAAGTACTTTTTTAAATGCAATCTTAAGACTATTAGTAGAATTAGTGAATAAAAATAATAAGATATGGGTAATAATTATTTTCAATTAATCTTATGTGTTCTAATAAGAATACAAATTCTAAAAGGTGTACTGCGCAGACACTAACAGTAGGGATATATGCAAATTAAATTAATCTAAAGAAATGGCCATTGGTTAAATGACTGCATATCATTTATTTATTTAACCGTTTGAGTGCGAATCGTCGCTATAGCGACGAATTGGTAATGCGCCATAATTGCAGTTCGTCGATTTAGCAACGATTGCGTTGCTATTGCGTTTTTTAATTTTTAGTGGAATGTCTATCTGTTCTAATTTTAATTCCCTTTAAAATTTATTTACATGAAGGGGAAAAGAAAAACAGGCAAAGTAAGTACAAAATATAGTAGAATAAAAAATACACAACACAATAAAATAGATACCCTAAAAGGAAACAGCTAATGAAGTAGGCTGACTGATCGTGGTTATTGACCAATACTACTTTCCATGGTTCGTTCAAGTTCTTTGTAACACCCGTGAAGCAACCTGGTCAGATTTATAGAAAAACTTTTAGGTACCCAGGCGAGAGACATTTCTATGTGGTAGTAGCTGTATTCGTTAGTGTACCTCGCTCAAATTTAATATCATTTAAAAATATTATGTGATACTAAACGTTCTTAAAATTAATTAGTTCTTAAAGTTTATTTCTTAATTATATATGTTAAGTACAACAGTAGTCTCAGCAGTACAAAAAAGAGTGGTAGGCAAGTTGGCGATTGCCCCGGAGTTATATCACCACCTTCAAGCATTTCGTGATGAGCTCCGAAGCAGCTGTCTAGACCAGGATCTTTGTTCACAAATTGATGACATTGCATAACAAAATATTATATTTCTCAATAGCAATAAAAAAAGACCAATATTATAATCAGGACTAAGATTTAAGAAAAAAATAAATAAAACAACAAATATAACAATTCCATAATTATGATTCAACAATTAATATAGATACGTACATCATAGCAATATTGGCAAACTGACTCCGACCGCAATCACAAGACGATAAAATAAATGTACTTGAAATAACATTGTTATGCAAAATTTCCAAGAACCTATCTATATCCACAATCAGTTTTTTTTCCTTAATTTAAAAAGAAAATATTTTTAACTAATTAATAGTACGGTTTACATTTAATTACTAGACACAGATTATATATATTTATATACCTGTAATCAATAAAATTTATACATACAATACTCGGACTCAAAACTAAAATACTCTGTCTACGCGCACAGAGCAGCAATGAATATGTTATTTTTTATTTAATTAATTTAAAGACTGCTCAATAAATACCAATTGAATTTGCATTTCAGACTGAAAAATAAAAAATCGGGTTTTCAAGTTATTATAACTCCTCTAGACGTCCTTCAAAACTTGGAAGACGGCTTATAAAAAAGAGAGGGGGATTGTGGTTATAAGGACGTAAAAGGGCGCGAGACAAGACGACACAGACGACACGCCCCGCCCGGGCGCCCGAAACCGCAGTCGCTACACATCATTCATCGAAGTGAGTAGAAAACTGTATTTTTTATGTATGTATTTATATTAATTTGCAATAAATAATAATGATTAGCTTTAAATTAAATCTGCGTTTTAAAATAATCGATGATCTCATTTTTGCCAGACAAAAGTAACGTCATGCTATCAATAACTTTCTTTAGCACCTTTTTTCTAAATCCAATATATTATATTATTTATATTTTTCCTACAGTTTTGTTATTTAAAAGATGTATTTTTTATTTTGCTTTGCCCCCCATATGTGATAATCGTACGTTGCAAACTAACAATGTATTTATGAATTTATTATCTCGACATGAGAATTTAATCGCCATTGTTATCAAAGTACATTCACCCATTTTCGTGTGTATCTAATTGGTTATTATTTTTTTCTGAAACAAATATACGTTTACTTTAAAACTGCAAAATACGCATATGTTATTAGTTTATCGTAGAACTTTTGCACTAAAGATGGCGGCGAGGCACTACCGATGAGTCAATTAAAAGCCTGTATGTTCATCAATTACGCGTAACTTGATTTTATTGCTGTTTGTTATATTTACAGCAAAACTTATTAATAATACTTTAGATTCTAGATATTTTATCGTCGTTATCAAATTATTAAACAGGACTGAAGGGATAGTGAGAGCTTTTGTTTAGACTAATTTTTAATGTGCAAAAGTATGCCGAATCACGATGCTATAAAGTCAATTGTGAATAGATGCCGTGAAAATATTTAAAAAATAGCGCTGTTATTTCTAATTCCAAAGTGTTAAACTTAATTCTCAAATTTATGTTTATGGTGAATTCGTCGCTGACTTACATGCGCCTATATGTTAGTATGTTTTGTTATTGATTGATACACTAAGTAGGTACATCCTATTATTGTACTTAGTAAAATTTCTCAAAACGTCATTTAAAATAATGTTTTTGAGTAATCACCAGTTCTGAAGATACTAGCTGTTGCCAGCGACTTCGTTCGCGTAGTAATGAAGATATAAAGTACTATGAAGTTTAAATTTTAACATGAAAAAGCAGTTTTTAGCATTAGAGCGACCGTGGCCTAGTGGTTGAGGGTGCAGACTCGCGGTCGAGAGACCCCGTGTTCGAATCTCTCAAAAATTAAGCCGGTACCAATGTAACTTTGTTATATGTACTTTGGTCGCTCAATGCCTATAGTATAGTAATATAGGCACACAAAGAGTGGTTGGCAGACTGATGATGGCATTAGCCTAGTATGCCGTCCTGGGGAAGTACCACCACTTTCAAGCGGAACACCCGTGAAGTGACCTAGTCGCGTTTCGGGATCAGCTTGGAAGTAGCCGGGATAACGAGAGGAGTGTGCCCTGTTAATTTGGACAGAGCACATTCGTCTCCTCAAGCCGGCATAGTGGAGTCGACTGTTGCGCGCAGACACCTGTCTGTGGTAACTGTTGTCTCCACTCATGGATCGCACTCTAGCTTAACATCAGGCGGAGTGTGGTCATATGCTGGGCTATCAATAAAAAAAAAGTTATTGTGGCATAACTGTAATAGTTAGACATATGGTATTGCAGACTTTTTTTCTAGATATTGATGTCCTCTATAAAACTGTTGTACATCATTTTGCTCTATTGTCAATAAATATAATTTCCACAGCGAACGCAATAAAATGATTTTTTTTGTATTTTTCACATTTTGAGTTGCATTGTTGAAATTTTCAGCCGGGTTTTTGAAAATATTCTATGGCCTATGTTCATCAGAGTTAATGTGGGATTCTAATGGTAAAAGAATTTTTCAAATCGGTCCAGTAGTTTCGGAGCCTATTCAATACATACAAACAATCAAATGTTTTCTTTTTATACATTAGTATAGATGTATAGTCTAGTTATCACTAAATAATAAATAAAATATAAATGCTTTTAAATAAAATGCCGGCTATTCGATAAAATATTTATGTGATTTATGTCCTTCCTTATTTGGTTGAAGGTTTAACAATACCCAAAGAATTGTACCATAAATATTAATCCTAAATTACTTTAATTAAGGTCTCACGAAACTGAGTTCAATATTTTCGGACTTGATATGAACCTTCACCAAATTAGGTCCGAGGTTCCTTGCAAAATAATACCTGGAATTTTAATGTAACTTTAAAAAGGTTAAGACATTTTTTATGGAATTCATTAAAGTAAAATCGATCCTTATTTCTTCATATAAAAATGCTTAGTGAAAAAAATATTTTATGAGGATCATCGTCAGATATCAAAGGACCTCGCTACGGATTGCTACGACGCGATCTCGTAGCCTTATGTATCGGGATGGCTTAACGAAGATATTGGCCTTTCAAACAACTAATTTAAAACACTAAGCGGTTTATAGTACTATTGTATTTGTTCTGAATAATTTAATCTGATCTTTCGAAAGATTTGCAGCCATTGTGGTCGCTTCATAAATATATAAAGTTATTAATATTGATGAAAATTATTTCAAGATACTAAAAAATGAACTACTAGCTTTCACATCTGTTCTAAATAAGGAATATGCTCCGTCAATCTAAGCGTATGCATATCTTCAAGCCAGCACAGACAGCTATTCATTAATTATACTCCAGCTTAGTTCATAAAAAAATGTACATATATAGGCGATGACAAATTATCAAATTCCAAAGTTTGCCATTGTATCATGCGCAGTGACAACCTTCATAATGTACCTTGAAATTAAAATGTTATTAAAATTGTGTTTAGATCACATTACTGGCGTAGGATGGTATTTATATATCTAGTTTAGGCTACCTGCATTCGCCCACGTGCCGTTTGCCGCCACGCGCGCTATCTATACTCTATACTAATATATAAAGAGGAAACATTTGATTGTTTGTTTGTGTGTATTGAATAGGCTCCGAAACTACTGGACCGATTTGAAAAATTCTTTCACCATTAGAATCCTACATTATCCCTGATGAACATAGGCTATAGAATATTTTCAAAAATGTTTGGGATCCATATGAAAACTTCTATAATGTAACCCAAAGTGTGAAAAAATAACATTATATTGCGTACGCTGCGGAAATTATTGACAATAGAGCAAAGTGATGTACTACAGTTTTATAGAGGACATCAATATCAAATTTCTGAGCCTATTCAATACATACAAACAATCAAATGTTTCCTCTTTATTATATTAGTATAGATATGACGTTTGAACTCTAGTTTTAATTTATAATCCACTAATTTTATTTTATAACAATGTAAAAATTAAAAAGTAACAAAGTAAAACCAAGCATTTTTGTTATTATAAATGTTGTCAATATTAGAAAATTAGTTAATAATTAGAATACATTTAAATTGTATTTATGCGCGCCATTTTTCCAAGAATTACCTTTGTGGCTGTGAATAAGTTAGGTCGATGCGTTCACTCCGGCGCGGCGCCCGCTTACGTCAACAAGTAGTCTGCACGCTCTACGCCAGTTTGATAATAAAAATGGTAATTAAAGTACTTGACTCTTTATTTATTACTTTTAAAGAAAACTATTTCTATGGATCATTATTGGAAAATTACAATATTTGTAGCAATTTTGTTGTGTCGACAAATCGATCGGTGAATTTTAAATACTAAGTATTACTAGCCTGCCTAGCTCACTAGCCACATAGCCACTCGACCGTGACCTCATTAACATTGTTATCATTATGTACTAGAAAACGGCGCCACCTAGATTTTCATTTTGCGTATAAAGTTAAAAATAGTTTTTTTTTTTACAAAATTTTGTATTTATACATTTTAATAGAAAAATAAGTGTCTACATACTTATGTAATATTTTAAAATTATGGCTATTATAGATATAAATTAATATAGTCATATTTTAAAAGATAAAAAGTTTAAAATACTAATAAAAATTACACTTATGCATTTTATTTACAGAAGCAATTTTCCTATAGCGATAAAAAATAAATGAACATGGCGCGCCGCGTGTCTGTGAACGAAAAGGCGCCATTCTCATGACACTTCGTGCCATTGCTCCGACGAATCCCGCCAAAACCTGCGCAGGCTATAAAGGAGAGCTGTGATTGGGCAATTGGGCCGGCGCGGCGCGCGCGCAAGGCCGCAAGGTTCTCCCGCTAACAATGCCAAATGGTGCATTTGTCAAGGTGAGTTCGTTCACCGCGGTCGTGTCGTCTCGAATCATCCGCGCACACTGAAGATTACCGTTTTCTTGATTTGGTTGTATTTAAAACTAGTTGTAATAGTTATAGTTTTAAATCGAATTAATAAATGTTCTGAGAATTGAAATTTGTTGAAGAATGAAGAAAAGAAAATCGTCTGAAGATTGGAGTATCAAGTGCTACGCCCGGGCGAATATCTCAGTCGCCCGATATTTGTCTGGTCGGTGGGATCTTCGTCCGTTTGTATCGCTTATACATTTATCAACATTGCAGAAGCCTCGAGCAACGAATATGAAGAAATGTTTATCTTAAATTAAAACTTAATCATATTCACTTAATTTTGTTTGCTTTGTTGTTATTTAATTGTGTCAACAGAGATTATTTTCCTGTAACACGCGACGTGACTACTTATGTCACTGAAAAATTTCCTCTACAAAACCAGTTTGTGAGCGACTCCTGGACTGTACTTGGGTATGTATCTATAAATTTAATGTGAGTCACCCTTCATATAAACTCAATACTTTTTGCACTGGAAATGTTCTCAACCGACTGATAAACTCTCATGCCCTTTACTTCTAATTAAAGCATACGCCTTTAAGATATACATGCAATATACAATATTATATGATGTAACCACTAGGGCACATTTGTGGCAGGCAGCTTCGGCTTCTAGGGATGCAGTTTCCTAGGTAGCCAAGGAGTTCTCGACGTTACGAAGATCACAACGACAGTTAAAGGCTCTTTATACTTTTAACTATATTTGACAGAATTTCACGGTGGATTTACTACGTGTAGGAGAGAAGCGAGGGTAAAATGATCGAACGTACTTCTCCTCTGAAGCCGATACAGCGAAGGCAACTATCACCAGATATATCTAAACGGTAGTAATTGTCTCCGCTCATAAACTTTAGCTTTAAACATTCAGCGAACTATGGTAACATGCGAGTCAATATTTTCCATTTGGAGAAGCAAAAAATCAAATTTAAATAAAGAATTGAGTGGTTTTCAAACTTTTGCTTAACAATATTTATCTTAGTTTTATTCCATTGTTCTTTTAAGTTTTTGGCTAGTAAATTTAATATAAATAATATAAATTTTCAATTAAAATGTTTCGTTTTTATTTATTTAAAAATATAACTCATATAAATATTTTAGTATGTATGTTTTGTGCCATTAAAAACTTATTCTTTGGCCGCACAGAGCTTACAATGAATTTCTGTTTTTACTGAAGAGGGCGTCGTAGTGCACTATCCCTAATAAGAATCCTCTCAACGCTGTATCAATAGCAATAAATTCCATGGTTACAGACAGAAATCAACGCAATTATTATTTATTTAGAACCACGTTTATAGGGAGACGATACTCATTAATATGCCACCATTTTTTTTTTTGAAAGCAAGGACACTTATGACACATCAGCGTCCCGACTCCTCACACGCATCGTTGCACTTCGGTATTCAATTATAATACACTAATTTAAACTTTATATATCCGTAATAAAACCTAATACTATCACAACTAATCCTTTGTGTAATATTCTGTTGCGTTAGTCACTTGTTTACAAATTGTCTTATAACATCACAGAGATATAATTATTGGCTTCAGAATGCAGTTCTTTCAATCAGTAGGATTATAATACTGTCTAATGGAAAATTCCCTAAAGAGTAGAGGAAAAAGGCGACACAATAAAAATACATGTTATTTTTTTTAACAAATCATATTATTTCCAATAAATTTATCAGTACACCCACGTTGAATGTTTTAAATTTCATTAAATAGAACATAAACATCTTTGAACATTAAACTAAATAATAATCGAGTAAAAGATATAATACCTATTTACATTCAGGTGGATTAAACACAAAAATAAAACATTATAACAAATATCAGTGCAACAAATAATTAAATAAATATTAAATGTGATCAAAAACATGAGAGAAAAAAACTAAAATCTAGATGTAAGGCAAATAATATTAAACTAAACAAGTACGTTGCAGTATTTATCTGTTGGCCTTCAAATCAGAGCCGAGCGATCTCGACCCGCTCCCGACCGACGACCAAAATCTTCTACGCCACAAATTACAGAAGCAACGTTAATAAACCGAAAAGCTTTATGCCAAAGTAACATATCTTTGTGGACGACTGCTCCAACTATCTTCTAAATATTAGAAAAACGTGCAGTAATTCATTCTGCGTATAAAAACCCCTCGAGTAAGAAAACTGTTTAAATGCATCGTACAAAATGTCAAGTCAATCGGTACTGTTCACACGACACTCATATACTGAAGGTTTTATTAACATTATGCAAAGAAACAAAAACGACTACTACATCACCCTAAAGACTAGAAAAATGCAAACGATTTGTAGAAGTCAGCCCCTGCGAGTAATTGTGATATGTTACATCCGGATAGCTCGTGGAAACGCGGCCCTGAACACACTACATTTGGAACATATACATCTAAAAGTACCAACAATAAACCGGCGAACTCGTTCGTAAATAGATCGAATATCAAAATTGTCTCGACACGTAAATTAGGACAGTCGTTAGGCCTTAACAGTAATAATGTACATTTATTTATGGCATATATCAACAATTAATTTATATACTAATGATACTGACACTTTTTACATAAAAAAAAAACAATATTATTTACATGAAACATTGCATACCAAACGACGCGACACCCCGATGCCGTCGCTCCAACATGGCACTTCACAATACAAGCTCCGTTCACTAACACTTTTGATTGATACAATCGAAGAATTAAACATTTATAATTTAGAAATTTATTTGTGAGTTTTATAATCCTTCAACAAGAACCGAAAGCTCAAGACCCCCAATGTCGCTAACGTTCGTGAACATATGTTATCAAGAGATATATGACATTATCACCCAAACGAGTATAGCAGCCATTACTGGTAAGAAAACAAACAATGCCCGTGGCATTACATTGTGATTTGATTGTATTTCACTGAGTCTGTTCGCCAACACGGCTCTCTCTGCGCTGGCGCGTTCCCACCCCTCCTTGGCTCGCACGAGCTCTTCCTCTAGCGCATGCAGGGACCCGTTTTGGAGACTCACTTGCAGACGTTCCTCGTCGTCCAGTTTCACGAATTCCGCAGTTAAAAGGTTCACTTGCTCAGTTTGTTCCGTCTTCTCTATGACATCGATTTCAGTCGCCGCCGAATCAGTATCGTCATCTTCATCATCCAGCTTGAACATTTCGTCAATTTCTAACGATATATTCCTGTGTCCGATATCATCTTCGGGTGTGGCCGGTTGGTCAGTCTCCGTGGCTTGGTCTCGTACTACTGGGCGAGACGAGCGTTGCTGTTTGGCTTCGACTTGGGTGTTGAGATCTGTCATAAGCCTGTCGAAGTCTTCACGTGTCGGTCTAAATGAGAGCTCAGCTTGTAGCTCGGCGGCGACAGACGACAGACGCTGTATCTCGTTAAGGTTGGCTTCCTCCGCTGCTAACGACCTCGTCAACTGAGCCTATAAAATTTTAATCAGATATGAACACATAGCTTAGTAATAATGTTGGCGAGCGTTGTAATCTTTCAATGCATTCTATGAAGCTAAAAAATAGACATCTAGCGAAAATTCCGTCTACATTTCGTTGTAATTCGGTGTATATCAACTACATATAATTATGTATGTGTTCGTGGGTGTATTCGTTTGTGTTCGTAGGGCCATTATGCGATGATGGAGAACATAACAGCACTCGATGAGAGTGGCCCGTGAGTGCTTCATGGTTGTTTAATTTAAAATGTTAAGCAAAAGTGCAAACTTGAAGGCAACATACTACATACGCCTTTTCGTTCCCCTTGCATGACTAACCGTCATTTTGGATTGTCTCTGGAATAAATTCGCATTTGAAACAAAACACATGTGTCAGTTTTGACCAACTTTCATAATAGATTAAAAGATATAAGCTGCAAAAATGCATTGAAATTTTACAATAACATAAGCATTAGTAAAATAACCTCAATTACGTAGCGCCATCACCAATGGATTCTAGTTACATCTTTAAAAGCAGTAAAAATGCAGTAAAAATTGAACACTGACAAAACATCAGCTTGGTAATCCCCAACGTGACTGATTATTTTTATAAACGCAATTAACATTTATAACCCGAGGAATCATTGACAAGCATATATTGACTCGTATCGCAGAAAATAGGTTGCAATGTGCCATTATTTGTTTTATTTAAATATTGTCGGTAATATAAGATAACGCCCAAGTAAACACCGGCTAAGAACCCAAGGTACAGTCAATAGTAAAATTAGATAATTTATGCAACTTATTACTGTATAAATTCTTGAAATTTAATTTGCATCTAAATATATATAACTCAAAGGTGACTGACTGACATAGTGATCTATCAACGCACAGCCCAAACTACTGGACAGATCGGGCTGAAATTTGGCATGCAGGTAGATGTTATGACGTAGGCATCCGCTAAGAAAGGATTTTGATCAATTCCACCCCTAAGGGGATGAAAGTTTGTATAAATCTTCTTAGATTTATTTCATTCATTATTACGCAGATGTAGTTGAGGGCAACAGCTAGTTTTTAAATAAATTCAGTTTACAATATAAGAAAGCATGTGTTCTGACCTGCAAGTCGGCCTGTCTGTTCCTGTCTTCCGCTACGGCTGTCGGCTCCACTCTCGGCTCAGGTTGTGCTGCCAGCAGCTTGTCTCTGATATGCCTCAGCTGCTCATTCTCGCTCGTCGTGGCGGCCAATCTGGACCTCAGCCCCTTGATTTCATCATTAAGACCGCCCATAACAACTAGTATGTTCGATAATTGTAACTGGTCTATGTTCTGTAACAGAAATTGTAAAAAATAATTACAAAAATAAATTATTTATTTCAATAACAGTATATACAATCAATTGTAATTAAGGCAATTTTTAAGATCAAATATGGAACAAAGCATCAAAGCTAGCATACAACATGGAAATCCTCCAAACCATGCCTGAAACAGATATTTCTTTTGTTATAATTATTAGTTATAATTAATTTTAAAATACGACTGGGTTGTATGTTTTTCGCGGAGCATATAAGCATTAGAAATTAAAAATAAAATGTGATCGGGAATGGAACCCAGGACGAGTTAAACCTTAAGTAAAGATAATTACCGATGCATCATCAATATTATCCGGTTCAGAGTTAGCGTTCTTGTCAGCACGCAATTCGCCATCTATTGGACTGCATTTATCTTCAACGCCATCTAAAAATATCACTCTATAATGCCACATTTTTCCGTAAGATGGCGCTCGACGACCACCAATCACAATGTAAGATCAAATATTTCTAGTAACGTCTGATATTATTTGCGAATATTATTTATTTAATTGGAAAATTATATGAGACCACGATGGCTGCAAACCTTCGAGAAGTCACATTAGATTAAATTTGTTTTCTAACAACCGAATGCTATTTCAATTAGATGTCTATAGAATTTCGAAAAGCGGTTTTCGGTCGTGAAGCGAATTATAAAATGAATATGACTTGAAGTTGGCTTAAGCCCACATATTTTAAGTGAATAAGTCACACGAACCGTGGTTCAACCTTGATTGTTTCTCGTCGTCAGTGCAGACATCGAGGCATGCCTCACCGCCGCCGCTCTCAGGCTTCTCGCTTTCTTGATTTTCGTGTTTTTCTACAAAATTACATCATATAAACAAAACACAATACACGAATACAGTATACATTGATTCTTAAAATAAAAAGTAATATAAAATAAATAGATAACCTTTGTTTTCGTCATCAAATACGTTGTTCCTTTGTAAAATTAATTCGAACTCCTTTGCAGATTTCCCTTCAGCTGTTAATGATTTCACACCCACCTGTACGCAAAATAATTCACAATAAATATATACATACCTAAATCTGAAATTCTGAATATTTATTCATAGTATTTATTGGTATATGATATTATTTAAAAATTAGCATATTTGTTGTGAAAAATGTAGGGACGTTTAGGTTGTCTTTGTCCCGATTGGCATGCAATTGGCGATACATTACCATATTGAGCAAGTGCTGTGGCAATAACATCTTGATATAATCGGGAAGACTCCTCACGGCTTCTTCGAGGGATGTGCCGCGTTTCTCCTCACTAATTCTATTGCTGTCAGTGCTTAGAATTAACATTTTTGCTTCGCCATTTTGAATTGAATACTGTAAAATAACAAGAAATATATACTAACAATTTATGTATGATGAACTTCTTTAATAAACACAGAATAAATCATATGTTAAAAAAAAATTTTTTTATTATACTCTGGCATATGTCCACTACCCACCACTCTTTAAATTTCTCATACTTGTTTTTTCTGTTTATTATCATTATAAAGCTTTACATAACATAATAAGTTTATGCTTCAGGAATTTTAAAATTATTTTTGACTCTACTAATAAAATACATGTTTTTTAGCAATAGGCAATAAATATCTGTTATTCAACATATCAAAACAGTACATTCCAATTACATAATGGCTCCAAGACATACCGAGAGAGGCAAGTGAGCTCGGAGTGCTGCTTCACGTTCTTCCGCAGCTGAGATTGCCAATCTTGCGGCGCATATCTTTCTCTCGCACCTCGTTGCCAATTTCTGCAACAAATTGAGAATAAATATATTTTGTAAGTCTTTCAAATCACATACTTTTGTCATCATAATGATATCATTGACAACATCTACATGAGACATCATTCATTCATTACATAAGAGTCAAGTCAAAAATATCTCCTATGCTTCCCATGCCTTGCTATATATACCAGTAAAATTGTTCACTGAGATCCGGAATATCAAGTGGTCAGCCTCCACCAAGAGTCAAAGAAACATATCAATTGTAAAACTTAACAAGTAACTACATATTCATCTAATATTATTAAGCAAATAATCAAATACCTGCAACTCTTGCATTGCATTATTAGCAGTTGCTTTAAGTGTACAATTATGATGATGTAAAGCTGCGATCTCTCTGCTCCGGCGTTCCAATGTTTCCTCTAATGCTAATCTTTGTTCGTGAGCTGATCTAAGATTTTGAATTGCGACTTTCTGTAACAAATAATATAATGCTTGTTGACAACTGATTCATCCTTGAGAATGTAAAAATAATGTTTTTATTTAAACAAAATAATATTTACTAACATCTATGTACTAGATCCTATTAACATAGTAGGATATACAAAATCGCAATTTTACAGGAGATATATTTTGTGTAGATTCTTCGTTGTTGTATTGAGAAAATTTTGCCAAAATGTTAGTTTCAACTATGTTTATAGGACTTGGGAGTATGCACATTGCACATATGCATAAATAATTCCTTTAACCATATCTCGTAGAAGTAGGGCAAATAATACCAATAATATCATTTAACGGGAATGAAATAGTAAGATACAGCCCATGATAGCAAATATAGACACAAGCTTGCATTTGAGAATCCTTGATCAGTAAACAACAAAACAAACCTGGTAATTCTCTTTGTCAGCAAGCAGCTGTTTCACATGATGTAACTCCGGGTGTTTGCCAGCAGCCAGCATGTTTTCCAACGCATGCACTCGCAGTAACAGCCTCTGCTCGCCAACAAACATTTCCCATGACGTTTGTGCTTCAGCCCGCGCGCGCTCCACGCACTCCCGCAGTGTTCGTAGTCTATTCTCTAATGAGACCTCTCGTTGCATTGCTTCCTGTAATATTTATTAATGCTATGACATTAAAAGGTCGGTATTTGGTGTGATTGGGATAAATTTGTGTTGTCTTTATTCTATACAGTCATACATCTCTAGTTTGGGGTCAGGGTATTGTGTACGTATATGTCTCGCCGGGCGTATATGCAAGTATTATTATTTCACATGAGACATGATCTGGTAAAAGTGAATACATATTTCAATCTCTCAAATCCCGACAGTCACCGATGTGACTTTGTAATACTAGTAATCGCTTAGTACCCAGCGCCGGGTCAAGGATTGCCCGCATGTCATGAATCGTATCATCTGATGCGAGCACATTAAAAAAAAAAACAAATAAAAATCCACATATAACATACATATTGTGTAATTATAATTCGAACTTATATACTTATACTTGGACCCCAATAAAGTTCAATGTTACCAACAAAAAACAAAAGAGGTATGTTGATTGTCCCTCTCTAAAACACTGACCTGGACATAATTATTGAGCTGATATAGTTCCTTGAGGTGTAGCGGTGTTGTCATTGTTGGGTCGAAAGCTAACTTAGCCTCCTTTCCATCTGGATGGTATAATTTGAGAAGTGCAACCACCGGTGGAAAGGTGTTCTGGAAGACAAAGGCATGTTAATAAGTATAGTGCTAAGCAACTAAGCTTACATGTTAAATAGTAGTAGTGTTCACAAAGCTATATAAGATAACTACATCATAGGAGTTCCAACACAAAGGTCTGTAAAACATTTGCTGAATGAAATTATTAACACAAGTATCACAGAAATTTTTAGTAACAAACAACCTCAAGTTAAAAATCAACCCTAGTGGTACACCCTGTACTATAGATAAAGCCTCCTCTGTTAACAGTCAGAAAATAACAACTGAAACTATCAACAGCTGGGTCTAAATGCGACCTTGAACATCATACTGTATTTTAAATGAAGACAGCATAAAGTTAACAGTATACCTTTTCCGAATTTCCAGCATTTTCCACAACTGAGATACCGAACTGCACGACGTCTCCAGAAAAGACTTCATGCGGCTCCGGAGCCTTAGCTGAAGAACAGCGGTTGCCATTAATAAACGTTCCATTACTGCTTTGGTTATCCTGAAAAAAAAAGTTTGGCGTAAAACATCTGTTATACGCTTGTAAACATACTTAACTATACATTTAAAAAACCTAATATGTCTTGACAAACTTGATACGAATTTATTTAAATTCTTTACATGACAAACAAAGTGTCAGAATTCATTTTCATAATCTTAACAGCAAGTTGACTTTGAGGAAATATAAACGAAAAAAACAATTTTTCGCCATAAAATAAATTCGAATATTTTTGTATTGTTCTATACTTAGGCGCTGTTTTCTTGTTAAGCCCACTTTACCAGCCAGTATTTAGGAGATTAAAAGTCTAGGCTGAATATACAATTCGACCACGATCGCTGAATAATGAAGAAAATAATATTAAGCACTCTAAACATTGAGCAAACACCTTGATTTTAATCAAAATTTTAAATCTATTTGCAAACAAAACACATCACAAATATCATTGCAGCTATTCTGTCGACGATCATTTAAGAAGTCAGAGAAATTTCTCAACAAGAATTATCATAAAGACAACAGTTCAAAAGAAATCGTAGAGTGGGCGGCGTGGCTCCTATTAATGGTATATTACAACTCCATATAAATCTAGTTCAAGGTGTTCTGTAAAACTTTCGTAATGGATATTATATTAGTTGCATCTATTAGAGTATTGATGCAGCAAAATACTTAAACAGAAATACTTATATTGATAAACATAGTTTACCATTAGTATTGGTATTGGTTTAATCTGTCTAAGTCACAGTTCATTCATCTGTCACTCTGACAGTTCATAGCAATACTTCATGCAAGACAAACGTTAAGCTAAATTTAAAAATATTGCCATTAGATCTATCAACTAAAACAATCTCAAAAGCCAATCGATACCTTTCTCAGCGATCATTTGAAACCCTTAATTATTACTATTATTAATTATTAGTATTACTAAAAAAAACCTTAAAATGACAATAAACTATTTTTATATCATAACCAACAAAAAGTGAGTTCAATTCTTACATTTAAGTATCAACAATCGTAAAACTTGTGTTATGTAAGGAGTCAATGAATGTGAAATAAATATATATGGAGTAGCAATAATAATAATAATAATAATAAAAAAACGATATAGAAATTGTAACGTTGTGAGAAGTACGACGTTCTACCCATTGCGTTAAAGAGGGCAATTTCACCCTTCCTTTATATTAATAATAGTTTAACTGGAACTAAATTTTCCCCAACTACTTGCCGTTAGAGGGAAAAAGACAACAACGTATTTTAATTACCATTGTGCATTATATGTTGAATGTAATTACGACACGACAAGTTGCAAGCATTAATTAATTGCACATATACAATGGTGTAACTATGAAACGGGTTAAAAAAGCGAATATCAGTTTAAAAATATTTACTTACAAACCTTAAAATCTTAAATATAAAATTTATTTATTTATTTTTTTCATTTTAACACTGGATTTACCAGACCAGTCAAAATGACTGGTCTTGCAAGATCAAATTAAAATTCCTACTGCGTGTAACATTTTCTTTAATTCTTGTAATCTTCTTTAATTTATAACAGAAGAATTAGTTTTATGAATTTTATATTATTTTATATATATTTGTAACAAATATATACTTTTTTGGTTTTGGTAGAAATAGGTATATTTAAGCTAGTAAATCTAGTGTTAAACTATTTTTCTTTATATTAATGCGAAATGGATTATTTTCTCATTTAAAAATAGTACTTATTGTTTAAGCAGGGTTGGGAATGTCATTCACACATGTATAATACTAACGATGACTGTACTCACTTCAAAAGACATCGGAAGACTTACCACAAGATAAAAATGCCCCTTTTCATAAGATATGGTCGCATGATGACGTGATAGTACTCTACATTCGAATATTGTGTTCGTCGGACTTGGCGTTGAGCGATACACATTCCTTCCAATCTGAAAACAAAAATATGCAGTCGTTAACTTATTGAGTTCCACAGTAAGGGTACATCTGTGGTAGGTTTTCAGGGAAAAAAAGGATTCACTTAGGTATAACCTTTCTTTATAAATATGTGTATGTATTTAATGTCATGTAAATAATATGTATGTATATATTATTTTATGTAATGTATGTATTGTGTATATTTAGTTATTATTTTCTTTTCATTGCACCAAATATCACCGCTCACACCGACAAAGGTTAGCTGGTAGATAATGCCGACGGCATTAAGCTCGCCTATGTAAAAAATATTACTATTTTTTTGCAATGAAGAATTTATTTATTTATTTATGGAGATAAGACGTTTATTAATTTCAGAACGGTATATATAATTAAGGTTTAATGCTTCTGACTAACAAAAAACATGTAAGAACATATTATATTTTGTGCTGTCATTTGACCCATATTTACAGTGTTATTATGTTTCAGTATTATAATAAAATAATTAGCAAACACAACGTTAATTTATAACTAATTACGCGTAATCCTAGAATAAGTACAGCTTCATATAATAACGAGATCTTCGATTACTTTGATTAACCCTTTGATTAACCTAATTAATGGTTAATTACACTGTATGAATAGTAGTTGACGTATATACAGCATAAAGGTTGATAAAGCCAAGGTTTTTATACACCTATAGGGCGTTGCGGTCTAAGGTATTTATATAACATACATAGTATATACATGATAGTGTCATATCATGCGAATTAATAACCCTCTCGTGATATAAGCTACAATTTTTATATTATACATACATACATATATATTAACACTAGATTTACCAGACCAGTAAAAATGACTGGTCTTGCAAGATCAAATTAAAATTCCTACTGCATCTAACATTTTCTTTAATTCTTCTAATCTTCTTTAATCTATAACAGAAGAATTAGTTTTATGAATTTTATATTATTTTATATATATTTGTAACAAATATATACTTTTTTGGTTTTGGTAGAAATAGGTATATTTAAGCTGGTAAATCTAGTGTTAATGTAACTATATGTTAATATGGTTGTCTTGTCTGATTGAGGTTATTTATTGCTAATTTTAAAGCGGCTCACTATTAATTCTTTTAAATATAATTTGATACGTTTCGAAAACTTTACAGCCATCAGTGTCAGTAAGTCTAACGAAATATCTGCAAAGTTTCCGAAACATGGAATTAAAATAAAATAAACGCTATAGCTCGGCCACATAGAATGTTTTACATTGCATAATCAAATCATGTTCGTGAATATATTAATAATTAAAGAGCAAAATAAGCTTTATTTCTGATAACTATATAAATATAAGGAAGTAATAGGAACATAAATATATTCTAAAAATTTCTTAAGAGATAAATAACTCATTAGTTTGCAATTAAAAACTTGTAGGCATTGAGAATACGTCTACAATTTATACATACATGGCATGGTTATATACGCACATATACAAAACTAATGAAACGAAAGCGTCAATGTACATTGCTCAATCGTTTTAACCAGCGTGTAAGTATGTGTAGGGTCGTCACAAACATTAAGGTGCTCGAGTCATACTCAATTGTGAATCAGCAATTAAGCTTAATTATATTAAATCGTGCTATTTCTGTCTTCAATATATGATTTGGATCCAATTGCCTACAAGCTTTAGACATACATTTATGCATATATTTGACACTAGAATTACCTAACACAAAATATACTATAAAATATATATTCCCATGTTGCACGCACTTATTTTAAAGCTGCCTCGTATCAAGACGCGGGCTATGAGCGAAGACAACAGACACATGTCCGCAGACACATCCACTATGCCGGCTCGAGGAGATAGTGTGTACAGATTAAAAAACATATTGCTCTCATTATACCTGGCTTTTCAAAGCTATTAGACTAATAATTTAATGCTATGTTTAAAACTCTTTAAAATAAAAACTATACTAAAGATTTCTATATAATTTGGTGTTCATTTTGAATCTACTTTACTTATGATGTCACAGACGAGTACTTCAAAGCATTGTTTTACAACTGAACCTGTCAATAACATTTGATAATGTAAATATCGATAATAAACAATTAATTAACTCAGCAACCGCCTAATGTCTAGACATATTCCAAGAGCGCAGCTCAATTAATGTTTAGATAACCAAATATAAACATACAATAACTTTAGTATATCACTGGGTTCTATTAAGATGGCAGGAGCGACAATCGCAATATTTCAGGGGAACGATTTAAAGTTACTATAGTGCATAGATTGTTTGTGTAGATTCTTCGTTATTGCATTGAGTATTTCAGAAACCATTGAAAAATGTTTTTTTTTTTTGTTCATGAGATGGAGAATTAATATGCGATGCTATTTCAACTAAAAAAAAAGAAAGAAAAATGTCAAAATATTGGCTCTGACTATGATAGGACCTGGGGATATATTTCTTTAATAAAAGCAGTCTTCAATTAAATTTAATTTTATACCGTTGCTACTTAAAACAAATGAAACTAACTAACTACAAAAATATGTATGTTTAAACACAAGAAGGTCAAGGAGACGCTAATCCGAGATATTTTATATTTAACAAACATATTTCTTCTTTTAAATATAATATTAATAGACAATATTATTTCATAATAGTGGACTAAGGGCTATTGTTTCCCTAAATAGCGCTTTTATCGTATGCGGTGGGCATGTTTAATAGATAAAATTATAGCATTAAAGATTATTAAATAGGGTTGACTAAATAACCATTAATTTTGTGTTTAAATATATAGAATCTTATTATTATTGATAAGTTTTGTATGTAATAGGGGGTAATATATACGAAAAGGAAAGTAACAAGCTGTGAGGGTAGTTCGACCTTTGAGTCTTGAGCAATTATATGTGAATGCGATGTTAGAAGGATAAAGTCTCCAAAAAAAGAAACCTCTTTGTTTAGATATAAGGAATGTGGATTTGATAAGATTAAAAGGTTCGTCACAAGTAACTATTGCATTTATTTTCAACTTAATAAAACGGTTACTTCATATACTGTTAAAAAAATATTTAAATATAGACGCAATAAGGATCCATTGATATAAAGTTTATTCAGATAATGCGAAATGAAGATAATTTTTAGAATAATATCAGATAATAAGATAAGACTTATAAGAACAATTTAATAAATACAATAAAAGTTTAAAAACTCTTTGTAACATTTTTAATGATATTTACCTTTTAATTTGTGTATCTATTTGCATTGGCTTGTAGAACGAAGTGAGCAAATATGTTACGCAGAACATTCAAGATTCGATTCCTAGTCGAAACAAATATTGTATCTACAAAAATGTTATTTAAATCAGTAGTTCTTAACCATTTAGGGATGAGGGACTATTTAACAAAATTTCTGTCTTGCCATGGACCATCAACTGTTTCATGATAAATATAAATAAAACGCACAATAAAAAATAGTATATTTTAAACAGAAGTGTAAAAGAAATCATAAGCTATAAGTATTGTACTATAGTGACATAAATAAATTTAAGATGGCTTTGAGGACCACTTTGGGTGCTTCCAGGGGCCAAGAAGGGCCAAGAACCGCTGATTGAAATATTTGCGTTGTTCTTGCCCTAAAGCCTATAACACAGAGCATCCTGGTTTGGAGTAAACTTATTGGACATTTATCAATTATTATAAATATGACATCCTTTTGTGTCAACTTGCTAGTGATTCATTTATCAATAACTACAGTGATAACAGCGCATTACATGCATTTAGTAGTAAACAATGCTAAATATTCCATTTTAGAACAAACACTTACTTTCAATTGTTTGTACCAATCTTATTTTTTTATTGGTTGGCAATAATATATCTACCTCTTTTTTTTATGAAATACAAAATAGAATATTAAAAAGAAGTCATATAAATTATATCATCAAAAAGTTTTCTTTGTGAGAATCATTATAAACACAGTCCTTTGTTAATTTGTGATTTTAATTTTTCCATATATTCAACGATTATAGTAACCTATTTAAAACATTTTATTTAATATAGTATGACATTGTTTGATTTTTGTTTATATCTTAATTATTTTAATACTAAATACTTTAAAAGGTTTATATTTATCACAGTTATGGTAAAACTCTAGTGTTATGTTTGAAGATTAATTTTAATAGTAGGTAGTCTAGTAATTTTTCAGTCTTGAAATTTCAGAATGCTCAAATATTCAATTGAATCACCGGGTATTGTTTCCTATTTATAAATTATTAATGTTATTTCAGTTGCGAGCAAAATACCTTTTACAACACCAGTAAACAAAACACAAGAACAAATCACTCTGCCATCAATAAAACCAGTTACCTGAATACAATTAAACATTTCCTATTACCTATTGTTAATTTTTTCTATGTTCTAAAGAAAACAGTTTCCCACGCTAATTTCTCCATATATTTGTTTTTAATATGTTACTACTAGCTTTCTATAGTATCTTGCATGTTATGTGTGTAATAATATGTTAAAGGTTTTTCATTAACAAAACATGTATGTATGTGTGGGTAAGGAAAATTAAGATCTCCAGCTAGGTATAAGTGTGAGCACATAAATGCTAGCTTTTGTTTGAATATAGGATGTGTTATATTTTGAAAAGTACCATCTGTGGGCGAGTAGAGGAGTTACTACATATAATACATATACATACAATACCCTGTCACCAAAAGGGTTCACTGTGCCATGGGTATAGCACCTGGAAAGTCAATATAAGTATTAACTGTTTTAAAAATAATAATACATTAATTTACATTTGTCTCGACCGAGAATTGACCTCAGGGCCTCTGCATATTTTACTGGCGCACTTGCCACAGCTCCACAGAAGGTATGGTTTCTGGCAAGCTCAATTTTAAATTAGACAAACTTGCTGCATGATAGCTACAAGTTTAAGTCAACTAAAGGAAATGCGATAGTAAACCACATATACTTTTAAAATAGTTAACTGATTTCTAATATTTTAAAATAAAATGTACAAACACACCATTAGTTATGCAAATAAAACGTACAAACTTACCTTAACTGGCTGTTCTAAGGTGACATTTCTTTCCTCAAATGGTAATGAGTTAGCATGTGGTATAAACATTGCCCTAGGTAGTTCCCGCTCCTGGTTGTTGGGCGGATCTGAACCAGGAGACCAGTTGTAGTCCATGTTCTTGATAGTGTTATTCATTTGAGGCTTGACTTTCTTGCTCTTTGCTATCACCATGGCACATGCCACACTGCAGGGTCCGCATTCGTGGATCACGTGCAAAATTAAGCGTCATATGTTCGAATTTGTTATAAAAATATATTCACTTGAACAACTATTGGTGAAAGGTAGACACAGTCCACTGCCATCTTGAAGCTCGTTCAGACTATTATGCCATCAAAGTTATTATTATAACAACAATTGACTTGATAAGCTCTCTTCGCCGCCACTTATACAAATAATTATATTATTATAATGAAACTTGATTCCGCTCACTCTACAGACGATAAAAATATAAAACACTATAAACTACTAAAAATTGGAACACTCTGGTTATGGCTCGAAATTTGGTCGTCGTTTTTAAAATATTAACATATTTTTAAAATCCTTATTTTATAAATCATTATTTATTGCTCGGAGTACGTCAATCGCAATTTTCGTTCAAGAAACCCAGAAGACTTACGAAACGGGGCGACGAATAGACATTTGTTTTGTTGAGTAGATTCATGTCACTTCATTTGTTCAACAAATGTGTTTTCATTGATCAGCAGCTACTGTCAAAAATTAAAAAAAAAATGTGTGGCGCCTTTTAGTTTGAAAAGGTTAACTAAAGTTGTTCACTATTATTATACATTACATTAGATTACAGTGCATTATAATAGTATAGAATTGGGGGTACCTGTTTAATTATTTAAATGTCGATATTGTATAAACTCGAGTAACGGCTGTTGATTTAAGATATAAATTTTGTATAGACTACTGTCCCTATCTGAAGTGTTAATAACTATTGTGCCTGTTTTAATTATTTTAATGTCCAACTTAAACAAATATACTTAAAGTGAATATTCCCATAATTCTCCCTAAAAATATATTTTGAAAGGCAAAAATCGGAAAATTCCAGACTACCATAGACCATATGCGTAAAATGCGTTTTCTTTGACAAAACAAAAACATAGACTACAGAGACATAGTTTTCCCAATTATCTTAAATAATATGTTTAATTAAACATTACAATTAACTGTTTTTATAGGATAAAATATAATCAATGTAAATCGAAAAAGTGTCCAATTAAAAAAAAAAAATTAACATTTCATGCAACTATCATAGATGGCGCTATACTTCTATCCCAACGTCGACAGCGGAGGTATCGACTGACTTCTCGACTTGAGCCATTTTAGTTTTTTGCAACGGACAGTTTCTGCTGCCTCGAGTTCGGTGGAGTGCGTTTCGTTGTGCGTGTTTTTCAATTTATACCAAGTGAGAAATATTGTGTTTAACTGCTTCAGTAAGTATAGCTTTATGAATTTGCATTACAGCTACTATGAATTTTTCTTTCGTATTTACTTCTTTTTTTTCACTACACTTATATTATCAATATGGCCGATTTACAAGTTATTTACTTTATCATATTTAAAGCATACATATTTGAGATAGTTTTAGTAGTTTTTTAATACAAATAAACAATGTTTCTGTGTTAAAATTAATCCCTTGACCTCGATATTGTGGCGTTTTATTGCTGATGATTTTGACGTTTCGTTTCTGAGTCATTTTCATTTTGCTGCAGTGCTTTTCATTGATTACGGACGCGCGTAAATTCTTTATTTTCAACACATTTCTCAACTCCAGACGTGTTTAATGTGTTGTTGCTGAAACATTATTTATACCTAAAAATTCTCGCACGTTTTTGTACGAATGAACACCCTACAATTTCCTTTATATTACGTGAATCTTCAATTGCATTGATACGGTTTCTAAATTAAATTACAAAGTAATTAAATAGTAAAAGGCGTTACATGAAGTAAAAAAGAACAAACGAATACCTAAAATTAACATAATGGTTTTTCTTCATATCAATAAATATAATTATTAAATTATACTTTAAAATTTTAGAGCTCTCTTTTTTATGGCAATTAGTGTTTAATAAAATAACTTATAAGGAGTTAACAAAGCTTTCAGTTACAAATTATTACTTAATGATGTCTTGAATGTTTGTTTTGGGCTAATGTTGTACACTTATGATTATGACCTAATCTTATTTACATTATGCTATGTCATACGAAAACCATGTGTTGTAATAGAATAGGCTTGACCTTTTGGATAATAAATTTGCTGTGAGTTTTTGCTACTTTGGGAATTGAAAGCAAGTTAGTTATTACTAATCAACACTACACACTATGATCTATAAAAAATCATTTCAGAAGCAGACTTTTATGATGAAAATATACCAAACTATATTTTTCTGTGTAACTTTAGAAGTCTCCAAATTCCATGCATTTTTTTATTAAATGTTTTAGTATTGTTGTTATATGATTGTAACGAAGCAATTTTAGGACAGTATAACTGATCTACTTATGGGTTTAAAAAGTTGAACTTCAGTATTATTTCTTATTAATATGAAAGAGGATAATTTCAGGTGTACATGTTTATGTTGTCCTAGTCTGGCTCGGTACAGAGGGTTTTGCTTTCCGTTCTGGTCGTCATAATATTATGCATGTACATAGTGTGTTCTTGAAAAAATAAAAATAGGATGTATGAGACTTGTCTCTATAGATAAAGGAATATTAACTAAGACATTATCCATTGTAGTATGCTAATCCGTTGATAAAGAAAGAATTTGTAATTCATAAATTGTTATTCTATGTTTTAGGATGTCCTTGTCTAAAATGAATTGTAACATTCGCCTTTAGAATGGATTGTGTTATATTTATTTAGTGCATAGACGTCACTTTTAAAGTTTGCACAATACATCCAGAGGTTTCAGGTTCGGTTTTTGGTTGAAACAAATATTAATATAATTTAAATGTATTTGCTTCGAGATCAGAATGCTGTGTGTTTCCTTTGTATTGTCCAAAAAAAATTTTTTCTTTAACATGTGAGATATTTAGGTTGTTTGTATTGACAATGCCATAGTTTTTTTTCCTTTCTTAATTAAGTTTAATTAGGGCACAAATTACTAGATAGTATCATAAATATACTTTTTGCATACTTTGTATAAGTAGACTATATACCTAGTTGCATTAACAAATAGTTTAAATTTTATTTACAGCGCCAGTTTAATGCCTACTTTTGCTTTATTAAACATATGTCTTTTGTTTGCAGGTGTGATAATGGCAACGGTGCTTCGTTCGTCGCCCGCGTGAATTAAGTGACCCTTGTGCAGTGAACATTTGTGGGCTAGTAGCCTCATTACTAAATCAACCAATATGAAAATGGTGTTATCACAACGGCAACGAGAGGAGCTGTAAGTGCTTATCTGTCACATTACAATTACACTAAAAACATTCATTATGTATAGGAACTACAGTGGTATCTCGACATACGAGTTTAATTCGTTCCGTAACCTTGCTCGTATCTCAAAGCACTGTATGCTGCTGTGAATGTAGATTGGGGTCGTGTGTGCGATTCGTTGTATCTCGAATCTTGCTCTCATCTCAAAGCAAAATATCGCTCGCTCGGCGGCTGGTATCTCAAAACATTCGTATTTTAGGGCACTCCTATATCGAGGTACCACTGTATTTAGATCGGTTCGGTACAGTTCAGTGTGATATTACTTTAGAGGTGTGTCTAACACGAATAATCAATTGAGTTTAGTATTATCTTAAAATTAAATATGAAAAGATTTATGGGTGAAACAGTTGTTTGATTGATTTGTGTGAAAACAGCAATAGTAGTATGCAAACTTGTTTAGTTTTACATTTTAAATTTTTTTATTTACATTGTTATCAGGGTTTTTGATAACATAATAATTCAATTAGATCATGAGTCTAAGTTCCAAATCAGTTAACCTAATTAAACCAGGTTTAAATGAATACAAAATAATATCAATAATAATGACACAAGTTTTTTGATAAAGGGTTTTTCAAGCAATGTTGTATATTGGGAATTTGTTTTGTATTAATTTTGAAATTACGTTTTTATTTTAAATACAATTTTATTTATATTGTAAATAGAGGTATTTATGTGATTGAAGTATTTTTATATGCTTTGACTTCTCTTTGAACTAATTCTACGTTTCACGGCTATTCAAGTCCCTTTAACCTGAACATTAAATGTGAAATATCACTACGTTCCCTTAGGTAGGTACGTGCCCTTTCGGTTCTGACGCTGACGAAGTGAAAGTGTTTAAGAAGTGGCTTCTAAAGGCCATGTTATACTTAACGACGCTCTTTCTAAACGCTATACCTAAAATATAATTATCATGTTATATAGGTTCTCACTCTACTTCAATAGCTAGAGTAGTATTAAAATTTATATATTTATATATAAATCTATATATATAAAAGTATTGATGTACAAAGATGAAATTTGGTAGGGAGGTAGTTTATAGTAGTAGACGTCCGCTAAGAACGGATTTTGTGACAGGGGTGTGATAGGCATTATCTGCTGGCTGAAATAAGAAACATCATTAAACTTCTTAGTACTTTATATCTTCATTACTACGCGAATGAAGTCGCGGGTAACAACTAGTATACGTGTAAAAGTGGTGTTTATTTTTGTTTTAAACTTTTTTTTTTTTTTTCTGCACCTATTCTTTGTCTATTGCAAGCTCTCTGTTAGTCATAAAGGCTAACTGGAAGATGTGTGAAGGCATTAAGTTCGCTTAGTAAAATCTGTACAGTAACATTCTAAATTCTCCAGTGAAAAGGTATTTGCTATATCGCAACTTCACAGTAAAAGAAAATGATTATTGTACACAACTTTATTTATGTTATTCAAACAGTTATGTTAGATTTAATTATATCAAAGTTTGTATCGTTTTTCACTTATTAGTTTGAAATTTTTTAACTTGTAGTGTCATCTTTGAATATTCGTAAATATGATTTAACTAATTTAAATACCTTTTATGACTTACTTATTGCATTTGTTTTTAATTATTTTAATCCGACGTGTACAGTTTTAGCAGCTATGCATCGTATTTGCGACCACATAGAATACCTATAATTTTATGAAATAATTTGTTCAATTATGTATTCATATTACTTACTGAGTATTTAATGTGTTAAATTTTTCTATAACAGTGGGCTTATCACGAATTTTAGTCTGGCTTTCGAATCGAGTTCGCTTCAAGCTATTTGTATGGAAATTTGAGCAGCGCCACCGCGTGCGGATTTGGAACTACAATATTTTTGATACTCTTAATCGAACGTCTCGATCTTTCGTTCATTTGATAGATTGCTGGTGCTCGTTAGTCGTTAGTAAAAATTCATGATCCCGATTGCTAACGGATCCGTTTTATTTGTGACAGCTCGATTCGAAAGCCAGACTAAATTCGTGATAAGCCCACAGTAGTTTATTACATAAAAAAATGCTCAAAAGTTACACTAATTGTTTCGATTACAATCTGTACTATAATTATGGCAACACATTGCAGAATATTACTCGCATACTTGCTGTGTGGTGAGTAATGCTTAGTTCTGAGTTAATTATTTTGTAATTAATCTTTCATGGGAGATCTTCTATTTGAACAAAATGTATTTTCTATTATATCACGTGGAAAAGAGAACTACTCACATTCGTTTTTAAAATTGCGTTAATTCATATGAAAGCTTTTACAATTATAGGTGACAGTAAGAACGTATCAATATTATGTCATATGTGAAAAGAAAAAATATTCGGGAAGTGATCTGTAACACTCGAATGACAACAATCTCTCTTCATCGTAACAATTTTTGCGTCATAAAAATAACACCAGTTTGTTGACCCAAAGATTAATCTCTTCTATTGGGCCCACCAATTTAATTATATTAAAAAAAAAGTTTAGAACAATGTGCTCTGTGTTACGTGTGATTTCGAACAAATCGTACCTGAATTTTTACAATAACAGTATTCGTTTGCAAAAGAAATGCAACATTAATTATTGCGGTAAAGTTCTACTGAATCCGAGGAAATTAACCAAAAATGTTAATATACAGAAGTTATGGATGAGATTCCGATGCCACAACGGAGATTCCGCGTTCCGTTCGAATCGTCTACTTTACGAATCGGGGTCATCTGCCTGAGATAATATAATTGATTAGCAGTAACATCGCGAATTAAAACTGTATTGACATTTTTTAAAGGGTCATACGATACTTTCCTTTATAACACATGAATCGACAAAGATTTTTTGCGGTTTACTATCGCGTTTATTTTGGTTAATTTAAAGAGACGTTTTCTAAGATATCTGCAAAGCGTTCGAAATGTAATAGTAGGCTGCATAAAGTTATTTAAGTTGCTTAAATCATGCTCGCGACTAATCCATTTAAGATTGTAATGTGAATTATTATCTATACTAAAAATACATTTTAAGAAATCGCCGTTAAAATTATGACCTAATCAAAAGCTCACTGACGCATATTTAAACAACAAAAAAAGCAGTTGTACGAGTTTTTGATGTAATGGGTAAATATGATTTTGGAACAATATGTTGGGGTAGATGAGTAGATGACATAAAGAGTGTGTTAAAAAAGATTACAAAAAAATAATTTTTAAGGGATGCAATAAGTTTAGTTAAGTAGGCTCATAGCGACCGGAATACACCGGATTAAAGCAATAGATAGTGAATGCGATCGTATACCGCAAAAAAATCGAAACTAATTGAATATTGTTCGCTATCGTATAACCTAAGACAACGCAATGTTTTTTGTTGTTTTAACACTGACTTCCAAGGCTAAATTGAAGCGCCACCTGCCACTTTTATATTTGTAGGCATCTGCTGGGTGGTATCTGGCAGGTGAATATTTTATTTACTAGCATTTCGTCTCACTTTCGTTCTTTTTAATATTGAATGAAGTCCTCGGCGGCGCGGTGCATTACTTTTGTTTCTATTGAAAGCCAATATTTATGCTCATAGACTAGTGTACATACCAAAAAGAACAGATTAGTAATTAATTAGATCTTTTAGTGTAAGTAGATAATTAAAATAATTCGAATAAAATGTCTATATCTATTTGCAATCTTCGTATTATAAAGTTTTTGTTTATAGTGTTTCTATAGTAAAATGGCTTAATAGTTACTCTATGGTAAATATGGTAGCAATCGTACATTTTAACTACAAATATAATGACTGTATATGTGAAGAAATGTAACTGGATAAAGAATACATAAACGTCAGCTTTTAGTTTTAAATTGTAGTTCATGACTTACGTTAATGTCTATGAATTAGGTTTAAAATGTACAAATCGATTTTACCTATTGCCTAAATGTTAAATTTATTCGGTTAATCCACCTTTTTATGTAGGCCACAGTCTCTTTAGAGTTTAGACTATAGTAAAATTACAGTGGTAAGCGCTCCAGTTTGTTATTTATATTTGTATTTTTTAATAAATATGATATGTATATGCAGTCTTATTGATCGTGATACTTTATATGACATTATTTTGAGAAGTAGGCGTTTGTTTCGGGTCTGTGATATATCCAACATGGTATATGGTATGTATTGGAATTTTAGTGGACTTCGCAATTGCTCATGGGTTCGTAATCAGTGTTTTTCTATCTCTCTTAATGACCCGTTCTTCTTAGTGAAAGTATAACGAAATATCATAGCTATTATTCAAATTAGTTGTCGATTCCAATCTTATGGGTGTTGCTTCTTGCGAGTCCGACTGTTGTGCTTGCGTTCCGACCAATACCAAAATCTAGTTCTATACAACTGTTACGTCATAGTTTATTCATATTATCTCATAATCGAACGTAAGCAGATAATCGATGTTGCATAATGTGTAATAAGATGACTTTGAAAGTGTGTTTTGAATTGTTTATGTGAATTTTGCTTGCTTTCAATTTCTTCATTAATATATACAATATTAGTTTTATACGGGAAAGCCATTACGCCGCGGATTAGTGAAGTTTCGACTCACAGAACAATGAAATATAATACTGATTGGATAAATAAACGATAGAATTTGTTTATCAGTCTTACTCTATAATAATGTATTAATGTGTTTATGGTGTAGTTAAAATTACTATGCCTACGTTCTACATTTTTGCTGAATATTATAAAAACGTCATACTACCCACGTTCTCCTCCTCAATGTCCATAACCTTTATGAAACAAGGTTTATTTATAAAAATACTTTACGCAATACTATCTCAGATGCTTCTGTGTTTTGTTTAAAAATACACAAATCTAATGGGTTACTTAGGTATGATTTTGTGTTAGGCAATATACACTTGTATATAGTTAGATTAGTATGGTAAGTGATAGTTTTAACTGTAACACGTTGTATTATAGAAAATGCTCTTAGTCTAGTGATTGTTTTCTTTATATAGAGGGAATAAATGCGAACTTATTGGTGACCAAAAAGCCCCATAAAAACTGTTGACATTTACGAAATAGCTGCGTTTGCATGTTAAAATCCACGCTGGGAGCATACTTTGTAGGCACCGTACAGATGAAACTTTCTCTCGTGCGTTCGATTAGCGCTACGGACAATTGAACGTAATCAAGGAATACTATTTGGTCTATTGCTTCAAATGAGATGAAGATGAGGTCTTGTAACTATTATATTTTTAATTAAAATTTGTAGTTCTTGCTTTAGTATAAAATGTATATTCAATGTTCCGTCCATGACTGAAATGTAGATAGAATTTGAGCTGGTTTCCCAACTCGGCTTGACTTTTGTGTTACGCCTTGAGATTGGTATTGTACGAACGTCCTTGAAATAAAACGGTATAAAACTTAATATAGACGATGTTATTGATTTTTGAAAGTTATTTTTATACGTACGTACCTAAATCCCACACTTTTCTCTTCGTTTGAGAAAAAGTAAATGCGGTAAGTATGCGATTAAAATATCTGTGAAGTTTAATAGAATATTATCATTGTTTTTAATTGCTCTTTGTTGAATATTTACGATTATTAGTCTTAATTATGAAGAGAGAATCAATTATTTTTATAATTTATTTTGTATTTGTTATCGGAATAGTCGATATAAAAATTATAAACAACTGCTTATTTATTTTGCACTCAGTTTGAATTCTATAAATTTGTTTTGCATGATGTTGATATTAATTCCAAACATCCCATTTCAATGCCAAGGTATTTATTCCGTAAAAGGTTTTCTAAGTGCCTTATTATGGAGGTTCAGAACAACCGTTGCAATGAACGGAGTCTGGGAAGCTCTATTCTCGCTAAAAGAAGATGAATGTCGATACGAAACATTAAAACAATATTGTGTATTTATATGTACGCTCTAATTATTACATTTTTAAATTCAAATTAAATGTTTGATTATATTGTTTTATATGTTGTAATTATAACCGTATTAACCATATTTTTTAAAATGATCTTTTTAATATAGTATGACTGTAATTTCACATCATTAACAAGGTTAGTTTAAATATGAATGTGAACTAGGCATTACACTAATTTCGAAATTATTGATAAAAATTTATCAACCGGAGAATATTTATATAATTTTGTTTTTATTAAAATAGTTAGTGCTATATAAATTACCGGGATTTGGAAGAAAACAAAAGATAAACAAACGAATCGTTGTCAATATGTTGTCTGTGAAGTTATTACGAGAATTGTCTTCTTGTCCCGGCTTGCGGAATGCTGTCTGCAACCCGTTGCCTATTGTACCGCATACCTGCCGTAGCGCTGACTCTTCATTGTATCACTTCTCTTCCTTCGTTGTTTTACAATTATTTTATTGAACAATAAGCGGTTGTTCTATGATAATATGTATTTAGCGGTAATTTAAACTACTTTATGCGGCTTTTGATTAATTTAATCCGATGAGATGACGTCTCATAGTGTTAATAATGACGATAATAAGCCCTTTTATATAGTTATTAATTTTTAATTAGATTTGTATGTCACAAATTAGAGGCCGTATTTTTATGTAATACTTATATAGGAGGAATCATAGATATTAGAGACAAAGTATTCGAATTCAGTTCAATGATAATTAACGAATATGTATTGGCTAGTCAATGAATACTGTTTGCATACGTCACTATTTTGTCTATAGCATTTAGAAATTACCTACGTCATACTTTTCCATAACTTGAAAATCGTTTATGTCATTAAACTCGTATGGTGCAAGTTATGCAACACCAATTGCTAGCGACAGATTATACGGGTGACATGCGACTTAAGATAATTCTAACATCTGGTTTCCGTTTATCACCACATCCACAGTTTTAATTTCTTATGTACATACATACGTACATATATTGGAAGATTTGTATTAAATGACAACATATTAATCGATCGTTTATCGTTTGTTTTTAATCCATTGAAAATGAAAATATTTACACTTAATACAAAAGCGTTTTAAATAAAATTAGTATCATTGAAGTTACAATTTTATTTTCTTAACCTTTTTTTCATTTCTTAAGTGTTTTTTTAATATGTTTTAATATGGACTCTCGTCTGTATACATGTCTCTGTGATAGCAATTTTCTCCGCTTAACATCAGATGAGATTGGACATTATTATAAAAAAATGTCAAAATTTATTTTGCGTAATTTCTGTAAATATATCCCATTACGCCAGATTTCTGGTTTACGTGTCGGCGCGTGTGAAATTAAGATCTGTGACAACTCGCCAAGCCATTTCAATGCGTTGAGTAATACAATTATTGACCATTGTTCCCTGACTACAATGCGCTTTACACTCGAGTGTTAACATAGATGCTATCTTTGACTGTAATGTTTTTATTTCATTCACGAGTAATATTTTATGTTATTACACATTTCTGTGTTATCTATTAAGGAACATACTTTATTGGGGATTGTTTCGTCTTTATTTTATTGAAGCATAGTTTTCAATTTATTATGACTGAAAATTTTATTACATAGCTATGAATCATAACAAACCGCCAATATAACTTACTACCAGTTCTATTGGTCTACGTTTTTCATCCCTTAATTCTTTTATTTGTAACATTATATTTATTATTTTAAATCATAAATGTTGTGTTTATTTAGTTCAGTTTTTTTTATCATTGCACCCTACGTGTCACCGCTCACACTGACAAAGGTTAGCTGATAGACAATGCCAACTCGCTCCTGTGTACTATTTTGTGCAATATAGACTTTTTATTATTATGGTTCTCTTTATAAAATACTTCAGTTCTAAGATGCTTTTTAGCCGTTGAGTTACGAATGATGACTGGAGAGACATAAGTGGGCTTATCACGAATTTAGTCTGGCTTTCGAATCGAGCTGTCATAAGCAAAACGGATCCGTTAGCAATCGGGATCATGAATTTTTACTAACGACTAACGAGCACCAGCAATCTATCAAATGAACGAAAGATGGAGTCGTTCGAAAATTACCAAAAAGTATCTAAAATATTTTAGTTCCAAATCCGCACGCGGTGGCGCTGCTCAAATTTTCATACAAATCACTTGAAGCGAACTCGGTTCGAAAGCCAGACTAAAATTCGTGATAAGCCCAAAGTTTAGAATTATGAGTATTTATTATAATTAGCTTTTATTGGTCCTTGGAAATAGATATTTGAACAGTATGCATTTTATTTTTTTGTTTCGCTGTTTCATACTTAACACTTGTAAATGCTTTTGAGTGGCTTGTTTTGAATTATTGTAATAAGTTTCAATTGTGACGTGTTTCTTAATTATAGTACTAGTGTAAATAATTTCTTCTGCATATGAAATGTTTGATATATTTATTGAAGTTTACTTTCGAAGGTTCTTCGTGATCAGGACACGAGGGTTGTACTAGTTTACCCCCGAGTTTTTGTGTTTTTTACTAAACAAATGGGCACGCTATGGATTGACACGAACGATGACGAATAAGGTATTAGTAATGATCGAATAGGGGGAGTGACATTGTGAACTTTGTTAGCGTTTTTCGTGTGCTGATATTTTGAACTTATGAATTGATTTTTTTTTGTTTAAAAATGATTTTTAATTTAAATTGTTGCTGTTAATAACAAAAGTGGAACTAGTATTGTATTTGTGTTCATTAGTTTTTTAATACGTGATTGATTATCTCATTATTCCGCCTCGAAGCTCACGAGAATTAGCTGAATAAGGATTCGTATGACGTACTATTTACGTCGTAGGTCGGAGACGCCGCGGTGGCGGTGGGTGACTTGCCTGAGATCGATACTGGAATGGCGTGGGCGTACAACCCCCTAACGTTTAGCAGTGCCAGAGGATAATTTGCTTGAAATGAATTTTTACTCGAAACTTAATTTGTAATTCAAGATCAAATTTCTCAGATCTTACTTTTTTATTTTCTCTAAATTATATTAGATTCTCAATATATAAAACTTCGTCTTAATTTAGTATACGATATGATATGATATATGAAAATTTATTTATTTGTTTACTTAAGAATAACATTACATAATATAGTTTTCGATGGTCCCACACTAGGCATTGCCTGTCACGTGTTGTTCTATGTGTTAAATGTTCTATGCTGTCTTTGTAGATCCTAGGTCTGGGGTCAGCTTTGAGCTTTGTAAGGGTATTTAACCCACGTGTATGTAAGTAGTTAAAGGTAAATTAATCTGGGAACATCGTCCACTTTAACCCCTATGACAATGCCGACAATCGATAATGAACTCTATCGTCGCGTCTATTAACAGGTTTGCTAGAAATAAACTCTATTTATTGCCGGTGATTTTGTTCTAACACATATTTGTTGAAGGAAAACTTTGGCTCTATTAAGCCATTGGTTGAGAAACGTATTGATTGATAATGATTATAAAAAACGCCTTTGTTAGTAAAGACAGAGATGCAACATATATAATATATTTCGTAGATATACATTTTTTTTTCAAACCGATCTTTTTTGTTATTATTGACAGTATGTTTGGATTGAAGTTGATATCTACATTTTTGTTTTAATGTTAATTTAGATATAATTATAAATAATATAGTTCTTCATTGAGTTTGATTTTTTAATATATCACGCGATAACTCTAGATTTTAATTTAATTTATTATTTGGGTTAAAAGTTTATTTAGTAAGTATATAGAAAATGTAACGATATCTTTAATTGTTCACAAGAAGGCATACAAAGTAAGCGTGATCCTTTGTACGTGATGCATCGCTGTAATAAAAAAAGAATCACAATTGCTTATTTTAAAATTCCGTTGTAACCAAATAATGTTGACAGATTCGTTCATTGTTGTAATTGAGTTGTAATTGGCACTTGATCGACTTTCTAAATTTATTTTTAATTTAAAAGATTCGATTTTGTTGTTAATGCACATTAGATGACTAGTCACGTTCTTTATGCAAATTGTACGTACGTGTTTCTAATATAAAGCGTTTAAATGGCATTGGTTTTATATGAGACATTATGGTTTTTTGGTTGTGAATTGTGATGCTACGTACGATGGATTTCAATGGTTGTGTTACGGCTTCGTTTGTTTGTTTGAAATTGTTTTTATGACTTGTATGCTTTTTTGTTTATAGATGAACGGATATTCAAACTTAAATGAAATTATTTAAAATTATTTTGCTTATAATTCCCGCTACAACATTCAGTAACTTGTCTCGACGCGTTTCGCCACTTCACGTGGCATCATCAGGATACGTGCGGTCGCTTCGGCTTCGCTTCAACGACTGATCTTCAAACTTAATTTTTTATAAATTCAAAACTACATAAAATATTATATATATTTTTAATATAAATATATTCACTACCAAATATTCAAAATGGAAGCTACTCCTGAAACTCCAGGAACTGTTGAAATATTTTCCAATTAATACAACTGTTAAGTTTATATGCGTGACACATACGAGTACATATTTTGTGGTAATAAATCGATTACTAATGCAATGGTTACATGTGTTGTCTTTTGTAAGAATGTTACCTTCACCGTTAATCTCAACAATGGGGTATTGAACTGCACCAACTTTTACAAAGCATTGTGCTCGCATCTCTCTATGGCACTTGTAAAGGCTACTTCATTCACATATTATTATTCATTCTAACGCTTCTGAGCATAGAGGATTTGTTTATTATCAGTATTTATTTATTTTATTACGGCTGACACCTTACGGTTAATATTATAGATAAGATACAAAACGCGAGTCACTTATAATACATATGAATATTAGAATAAAAACTATATAAGTTGTCTAACAAGTAATAACTTAATAGACAACCGATTAAGTTTAGTGTCAGTTGGAATTCCTGTATATTAGATTCCTATAATTGGTGTTACTCGGAACGGTTGTTCCAACTATGAAGCCTATAGGAGCGGAAATATAGCGTGAAAGTTATTTTCTCAGGCGGTCTGCACTAATATAACTGCTCTGTTTGTTCTACACGAACTTTCGGCATTGAATTTTCTACAATATAACATTGTTATAAGGCTCCAATTCCATACCACAGAGTTGTACGTAATGTCTGATACGAGACCACTTTCGCTATGCCCCCAGCACCCGCTCTACTGGTACTCCATCTAGTTTGATCGTTCCCACGCGAACAATAGGGACTCCCGCGACACTGATTGTATTGCGAATTGAATCAATTTCACCACTGCGTGCTTTGAAATTCGTTTTCTTTTACGCTTCCATCTCTGACGTAGTCCATTAAAAGGTGGAGATGTTTTTTTATTATCAAAGTAACCTTCGACTTTTTTTGTTTCTTCGTCTTTTGGATGTTCGATGCTCGAATGTTTGTAATATGTTTACAGCTGAGTCACCGTTGTCTAATGACAGATCGCGACAATGCACATGATGTAATCGTCGAGGTGGTCAGCCTTTGATATGTCAATCGCGTGTGGTAACCGGCACCGTTGCGGTGTCGATATGTCTTTTAACCAACTCGTATAGATTATAAGATTAGGTATAAGCTGTTTTATATCACCAAAGAGAGATAAATTTAGAATTTTAAAACATTCTCTTTTGACAGGTTCAAATATCTGGTTACATGATTGCATTTATTCGTAACTAGTTTTGACACATTTTTTTAATTGATCACTAGCGTATGTTCTCGATTTCCGATGTAAATAAACATTCGTGATATTTACAAATAAATATGATATAAAAATCTGTATGTATTTGTGCTGTTCCATCATAGTACAGAGTATAAGTATAGTATTGGGTCTGGCATTGTATGTACATACATATATGTATTTAATTATTAATAATTATACCTTTGTAATAAAATGTGTGTATATGTATATTATATTTTATAGTATTTTTATCGATTAACGTTTAGTGTTATGCCATTATCCACTGATAATGCAAAAACAATTGTATGTTATATCGTCAAAGCAAGTTAATGTGGAATTAATGCATTCGGAGCATTCGTTTGAAGGGCGACTTATCAAATTGGAGCAAGTTAGTGCTTTTGAGGTTGCCACCATCATTTTGGTGATAATTTTTGTTGTAAGACACAAAAACATATCCATTCGAAGGTTATCTATAATTGGCATGTAAAATTGTTCTCTAAATAAAGATGAATGAGTAAACTATGGTTGGTTGGTAGAAAATTCCTCTGGCAATAAGATCGCCGTTACCGCCAAATTTAGGTGCAATAACATATTATTATTAGGGAAATTTAAATAGTTCGACGAAGTAAATATGATTGTAAGCTTTTCAATTGTTTATCTCAAAAGTAGCAAACTACTATGTCGGTGCCTTACACTTCCTATGGGCAGTATAATTATACGCAAGCAACCTTGTGATATGTATAGTATGTATGCCTCTAAATAATTCATAAAGTCTCCTTACTTAGCCAATCGTATTCAATGCCATTACCATTTCCTTTGTATTTTCGCCTTAAAGAGGTTGCGTTACATCTTGTTAACTTTAAAACTATTATTTTAACACTAGATTTACCAGACCAGTCAAAATGACTGGTCTTGCAAGATCAAATTAAAATTCCTACTGCCTGTAACATTTTCTTTAATTCTTCTTTAATTTATAACAGAAGAATCACACCCTGAGAGTCTTTCCTTAGGCTCAGGATATTATGCTTTTCCTTCGATCGTATCCGTGATTATTTGCTATTTCGAAAATATGACGGGGCAATGGTATTTATTATTCACTGATCAACGCGTCACATCACGATGAACGATATGCGATTTTGCCACGTAACCACCCGTCACAAAGGCCGTTGTGATGCGGAATTCAAAACAAACAAAACTTTACCGGATCTAGAAGAAACACGTGTTAAACAAATTTATTTTGATGGAGACAGCTGATGTTTTCAATCGAGTCTTAAATCTACAAGCATTAGATTTTCAGAAATAAAAGCATCCGCTTGCAGATTTTATATTATGACATAGGGATTTACATTAATTGAAACGTATGGTACCCTGGTATGGTTAGATTTGGATATGATCGAATCATTTTCCCATACATTCATATAGCAACACATTTTTTATCAGCGAGTATTGAACGATAAGGATTATCTTAAGAAGATGCATGATCTTCTATACGTTAAGTTTTCAATTCAATTCAATATGTAATTAACAAGTGAATAATTAGATATAATTCGTGTTGCAGGAACAAAGCGATTGCCGATTATCTGGGCAGCAGTGGCTACAATGGCGCCTTGGAAGCGTTCAAGAAGGAAGCCGACATGTCCGAGGAAATAGATCGCAAATTCGCAGGACTCCTCGAGAAGAAGTGGACATCGGTTATTAGACTGCAAAAAAAGGTTATTTATGTTCGCATTTATTCAACAATTTTTTATAGATATTAAATGTTTATTTATTTAAAAATATTCGCGAACAATGTGTACCGTTGCTGATCACCGGCGTACGTTCGCTTATGTTATAGTATAGACCGTGCTCGAACCAAAATAATATGCAAATTGGACCTTCGCGGTAATATACGTCATTGATGTTAAAGTTTAACTACATATTTTGAAATGTACCGCAAATTGTGCTTAATATTCTGCCTTTGCTAAGAGATAACCATACACTATGTAGTATTTTTAAGACTGATATCTCCACCAGTCCATCGAAACCCTTTTTTAATAGCAATTTTTTACGAAAATGAGTAATGTACACATATTGACAGTAGTTATAACTATATACTTCTAAGCCAATCTTGAAACGCGATTAGGATTCAGGGTGTTACTGTATAGATATATTTAGTGTATAGATATAAAAATAATATAATAGAATCTGTGTGTGGGTTTTAACTTTTGTTATATTAAGCTCTAATAGGTTTCTATCTTAATCTTATGTTAATCTCATAGTAATGAAAGTCCGGTCAGACAGTTCAAATTGGCAAAATCCCTTTTAGAAAGGGTTTTAATTGTGAGATGTGAACATGTCTTGCCGACATATAGAAATTACAATGTTTTCAATTATTCAATATTAGTGTACCTTTTTTAGGGTTAGATATTTAGGGTGAGAAATAATTAAAATCAGTGGTGATAACGCATGAACTGACTTGATCACGTTTCAGGGCATTGATATAGGCACACTCGTCACGCCTAGTGTAGCGTAGGTGTTTCTTTATAGTAGCAATTGCTAGCTTAATATTTAATCGTATATACAAGATGTAGATATCTTCGTGTAACAATAACATGAATAAACAGTCGCATTATAATAGTGACATTTGTATCAATCCGTCACGGCTTACAACTGTTAGACAATGCATCTTTTATGTAAAGTTTAATCGGAGCTGTGAACCTGTGCCATCGATCCTACGTATCGTGCCACACGTCTGACATTTCTAGGCCGTCCGCAAAGCTTTCTCATATCACTGAGTAGAACGTTGATGTACTAAAAGGAAAATGCGTATAAATAAGTTATTCTATTTGTCAGGTAATGGAACTAGAATCAAAGCTGTCTGAGGCTCAAAAAGAATACATCGAAGGTGCGCCGACTCGAGCGAAGCGTACTCCGGCAGAGTGGATCCCGCGACCACCTGAGAAGTTCTGCCTTTCTGGACATCGAGCTACTATTACTAAGGTATTTGCTTTGTTATTGTTAAATATAAGATGAAATAATATATTTTTAAAACGAAAAACTAATATTGACGGTCTCGGCAAAGTGTAACGCAATGGTTAGCGCGCTTAAAAAGATGGTATTTTTGGCTGGATATTTTATGTTTAGTCTTGTCCATATATTCATTGTGCAGAGTACAGTTTGGAGTCAAGGCATTGGTTGTATAATTAGGCACTAAAATTGTACCTCATGTTTTAGGTAATATTTCACCCGGTGTTCAGTGTAATGGTATCGGCGAGTGAGGATGCCACGATTAAGGTATACGACTTCGAGAGTGGCGAATACGAACGAACCCTGAAGGGCCACACCGACTCTGTGCAGGACATCGCTTTCGACCAACATGGAAAATTACTTGGTGGGTTTGTGTACAATAATACTAATTAACTTTTTACTAACTATAAATGTGTATATAAGCAACGGTTTGACATAGGCAATAAATAAAAATAGTTGTGATGAAATCTAAAATATGGTTCAAACACAGTGCCCATGGTGGTGATTATCCTTATATCATTAGTCACATACTATTGATTGGCATAATAAAAATGACACGTGGCGCTTTTACTTATGTATATGATAAGTGTTTTTTAACTCCAAAATTGAGATTCTTGATCTTTGTTCTTAGAGTTAGAATTTCCTTTCACTAATATATTCTGAAAAATCATCCATTTATAACTTTAATAGCTTGCATAACCAGTATATGTATGAGCTCCTTTATCTTGTCAACAGTGTCGTGCAGCGCAGACATGTCAATCAAGTTGTGGGACTTCAATCAGACATTTGAATGCATCAAGACTATGCACGGTCACGATCATAACGTCTCATCTGTCGCGTTCTCAACTAGCGGTGATATAGTTTATTCGGCTAGCCGTGATAAGACCATCAAGGCGTGGGAGGTTGCTACTGGGTATGTTCAAAAGGAGCTTTAATAAATTTGTACTATCAAGATACCTCGCCCCATTTAGTCAGCTGACCTTATTTTTATGTATATGTTCATTAGGTATTGCGTGCGGACGTACAAGGGTCATCGTGAATGGGTTCGTATGGTGCGCGTGTCTCCGGACGGTGCATTGCTGGCTTCCTGTTCTAATGATCAAACTGTACGTGTATGGAGCGCAGAGAGCAATGATTGCAAGGTACAGTAATGAGGGCGCAAACATTGTTAACATATTTGTCATTTGTTTTTGTAATAATACCTACTTTCATCATGGCTCTCAGATGGAGTTGCGCGAACATGAGCACGTGGTGGAATGCGTGTCATGGGCCCCTGCTGCCGCCGCCGCCGCCGTCAACGAGGCCGCCGGCACAGATAACAGGCGGGCGGCGCATCAAGGACCATTCCTTGCCAGTGGATCTCGTGATAAGTCTGTTAAGGTATCTATTATTCGTAATTATTTTTATTTATATTTATAAATTGCAATTACATAACATCAGAAGCAATTAAGGGTGTTTCAACGTCAGAATGTATGCAAACCTTTCAGATTTGGGACGTGAGCACGGGAGCATGCCTGGCTACCCTGGTAGGTCATGACAACTGGGTCCGTGGTGCTGCCTGGCATCCTGGGGGTCGATATCTCCTCACAGCGTCTGATGACAAAACTCTCCGCGTATGGGACGTGGCGCACACTCGCTGTCTTAAAACACTTTATGCTCATCACCACTTTGCTACCAGTCTTGGTACGTTTTAAGGATATTTATTATTACTACTTGTAGTACTACTCACTTGAAGTTGTATTTAAAGAGTGACTTAACTAATTGCTTCTTTAAACCGTACGTTTTTCGTTTTCAGATTTTCACAGGAGCCTGCCATATGTGATATCCGGCAGTGTAGATCAGACCATCAAAGTGTGGGAGTGTCGCTGAAGCGTTGCCATTAATCCTAAAACAAACTCACCGATGATATGGTTATCATTAATTTTCACAATTTAGCTGCAATGAGGGGTTTTGTTGCGAATTATATAATTTAGAGTAAATATTATAACACTATGATCTTTATTTTGATAATTATATTTGTCTCGTTGCAGTTCCATCTTGTTTGTTTGACGATGCTATGTCTTGCTATCCTTGTCTAAAACGTCTCAATTTATTGTTGTATCTTCGTTATACACATTCCAATCAAACGAACATGTTTCATGAATAAATATAAACATAGCACGTCGACGTCGTCGTCATGGAGGCCCATAGGAGCCTGTGCTCACACTGTGTTATAAATTAACATTCATTTATATTTTATAGTTATCATTTAAGTATGTTTAGATTACATTTTATTTCGTAATAGTGAAAAATTAGTTCTTTTTTTAGAAAATTACTTTGGAGAAAATTTGTACCTTGTTTGTTTATTAGTGTTTATTTTTTCTAATGGTTCATATTTAAATATTAAAGAGATTCATGACAATAGTCGGGTCATTCATTCAGTCATCGTGTGTATGTGTGTGTGTGGATGCAGCATGTGTTTTCTCAGTACGTATATCATTATGTTTGTTTGCGAATGTGCCAACAACATTAACTGATATTGTACATTATTAAACGTAGTGACCGCGTCATAAATGGCCTTCTTTTTCAAGGACTTATTTTGAGTTTTGAACATTCAAAACTTTAACTATAAGTTAGATCATTAATTTTTAATATTTTGTAATTTGTTTAATTATTTATTTTGTATAATTTATAACTGATTTAAAACAATTTAATGCTAAATACGTTAAATATCGCAATTTGTCGTATCAGAATGTATGTTACTCAATGTAATTATCAAATTTTAAACGTTTTGGCTTTGGTGATGAATTGGTGTCGCATATGACATTCACGTGTCTAAAAATCATACATCTGGTAGCTGAATGTAGCTTCTCGTGTTAGTAATAATTTATTATTGCAAGAGTAATTGGTTGCTGCGTATTTGTACTAGTGTTTAGGTTAGATATATACATTCTACTATTAGATGCTTAAATGCACTCGCAGTTTTCATATAGCGTTGATTGAGCATTGGTTACTGGATATTATGTATGTAAAGGTCTTTGGCATCATATAACAACTAGTGATAGATTTCCGATACATTAATATGTAAAATGCTTTCGTTGTATTCATTATTTATTAAGCATAGTGCAAAATTGTATTGCTAAGCATTCAGTAAGCCTCAAAGTAGATGTTTTAATATAAATTATAAACTTTGTTAGTATTCTGTGTGAAGAATATTTTGCACTGGATACCTAATAACAGCTGTTTCCTCTAAATTACTGCAATGATAATAAATAGTTTGATTTAATATTGATTGTAAATAAATTACATAATTTGAATCGTTGTTTTATTTTTGTTAAACCAAACAAGGTGTAAGGAGAAGAGGTGTATTGATGCTACGGGTTTTTAGATCAACATGTATTTCAGCTAAACTTACATTTGCTTTAATTGTAGAAGATTGTCGCCGTACATTCTACCTCAGATTATTGTATGATATATTAAAGAATGCGTAGAAACAAGCGACATGTCATAATACTACGTTTTCTAGAAAGGAATACACTGGTTGAAATAAATCATCAAATACAAAAATACATGATAGACAAGTTGGTATTGTCAATTTAAATAATGACCAACTTGGTACTGACTCATTTAAAAGAAAGATATCTATCGTTTATATAGATAATAAGTTCGTATTCCTCAAATATGTCAGCAAAATTATTTCTATCGAGTTTAATTGAAATAAATTCATCTGAGTATTTGCATTACATTAACATGGAAGAGAAACAGTTCATGACTAACTACATTTGCACAATTTTTCATGACTACTTTATGCGACGATGTTTAATTTAAAACTTCTATAAACGCCCGCTAAAATTTCTATTGGTGAGTCAACTGTCAGAAAAAAGGAAGTACTTTTGTGAGTAGTAATCGATTACAATCAGTTAAGAAAAAATAGTTTAGGTAACTAGAGAATTTTCGCTATTTATACAATTCTTCCTCTAAGCTATTAACATCACGATAAAAAATATTTACAATGAATAATGAAGATAATTTAATTACACGAATACAATTTAAAAGCGTATACGATTAAATTAATTGAATTTTCACATTGACGTCACTATTTATTAAAGGAATCGCACTTTCGAAAACACTAAATCCAAAATTCTTTCGTCGTTCGTCGGTTGTGTATTGTCGAATGAATTTAATGACTTTTTGGATTGTTGCTTAGAAATTTTGGTGACCTGTTGTGTTTTAAATTCTAACTTACAAACATTTATCCAGTCAAGGTGAACACGTAGTTTAAATGGCATAAAAGTAGTTCAATAACTGTTAAATTACCATGGATGTGGATGAATGTCTTAAGGATTGGGAGGAGCTTCTAGGAGATTATAAAAAGTTGGAAGTAAGTGCCCTAAAATATTCTAGTTTATATTTACATTAAGTATTAAGGGTTCTATTATTGAGCAAAACAGTTTTAATACCTTTAAACTAAGTGAACTTGGTGTTTTAGTTCCTGGTTCATGGGTATATATTTTAAATTTGTGCTATTTTTTCTTATCTATGATAGTAGTTAATTAGATTTAATAATTATAGGATTCTAATTAATTTTAATAGTTTAAGACAATATTACTACAGATATATTTTTTGAATTTAATTTGAATGAATTTAATAAAAATAATTAACTTTTGCGCCACATTCTGTTAATATCATATTTTTTTATATAATTGTTTTTAGGTTACGAATAAAGAATATGGAAGTAAATTGGAGGAAGTTGGTGAGCTGCAAGCTACTTGCATGAAGGAGTTAAGTCACCAGAGGTATCGGATGACAGCTATCACAAATACACTTAAAAGGTCAGTCGATAATCTTAGTGAAGTTATTTACAATCGTGAACTTTGATAAAAGATAATGCTACAGTATTATGATTCCACTGATATTAGTTTATCTTTGTTTCAAGGTTGACTTAGCAACATGCTATATGATAATGAAATTTTTCATCATGTAAATTCATTTTAAAAAAGGTTCTTAACTCGTTAAATACCAATACAAAGGCAGCTCATAAAATATGCAATAATTTTTTTAATGTTGAACATACATTTAAAAAACAATACAAATGCAACATTTTAGGAACAATATGGTTTTTTAAACAAGTTGACAAGTAGAAAGTCCATTGATACTTGTTCTAGAGCAATGATGGTGAGAACGGTACCTAATTTTAAATGACATATTTTCTATGGTTCATATTGTAAAATAGATTCTGGTTTTGGCTTTAAATTCAATGACAGTACATATATACTCGAGCCTTGAAAACATTTTTTTTAAACATCAATATTTTAATAATATTTAAATTAACTTGCTTGAATTATGTGATTATTATAATAATCTAATAAACAACTTTAACGATGGAAATACTCATTTAGATTAGTAAGGAAGCTGTACACTAGAAAAGTGAAGTAATCATTTTTGTTTAACCTTTGTAAATTAACTTTAATCAGACGACCCATTGTTTAAAAATATCAGAATTATTTCCTCCACTAATGTGAACTTTATTTTGTTTGTAGTAGAAGTCAATATTCCTTTTTTGTTATTTATTAAAATCTATATTATTGTTATTTTAGCAGTGATATATGGAATTTAATTTCTATTTTTTCACCTAATATTAAACTTGTAATTATAGTAATATTAATATTTGAATAAAAATCTCAATTTATTTGATTTTTTTTAACACTCATTAAAGTTTTAATTTATGTTGAAAAATATATGTTGACATATATCAGAACGTTATTAATAAATAATATTCCCAAAAATATTTACATATTTTCTGTGCTTGAAATGAAGTCTACAATTTGTTTATTTTTTGTTACAGATTAGAAAAGAAAGGCCTAACAAAAGATGAGCGTGTTGCCGACTTGGAGAAGGAGATTATGAAGAGGAAAGCTATGCTGCATGAAATAGAGACGACATTACCTAAAAAGAACGGCCTATATTTGCGCATCATACTTGGAAATGTTAATGTGTCTATTCTTAATAAAAATGACAAGTAAGATCCTAACAATTTTTACAACAATCGTACCGTTGTCTCTTTCTTTCATAATAACAAATGAAAGAGACAGGTGTAAAATTAAGCATACTTCAAATTACGGTCACATGCCTTACATAAGACTCCAGCATACCTCTATTCTTCAAAAAATATGTGATTGTTATTTAAACCCCAAATAATAAACAATGCACTAGACAACATAATCAGACATAATTGTTTACCTGTCTTATCTGTGCCAAGGTTTCAACAATTGATTTTAGCTAGACCTTATTTACAATGTTTTTTTTATGTAAAAACACAAGTTTCCGTAATTGAGTTTGCGTTAAACTCAAAACAAGTATTATTTGTTCCTGTTTTAAGAATTCATATTAAGTTTTTTTTTTAATAAAATGAGATGTTACTTATACCATAGATATTATAGTAATTCATCAATACAATTGAAATCAATTTAAAAGAAATTATCTGGCTTACTAATAGGTTTATTTTTGAAAGCTTTCAAAGTGTCGATTAAAAATAATCAAATAAAACAAAATAGCAAGTTCTATAAATTCAATTAAATTATACATTAATTATTCTAATGTTATGTTAGTTAATATTAGATGAAAAGAAATTCAAACTGAATTAAGTATTAGTAACCAAAATACATAGAATGAAATAATGTTGGTATTGACTGAAATTTTATTGACTAAAACATGAGTCATTGATTTAGAGTTCACGTCATATATATAGGTATGTGTTTTTATGTTTTCAGGTTTAAATACAAGGATGAATATGAAAAGTTCAAATTGATATTGAGTGTTATTGCTTTTGTACTTGCTGTTCTCAATTTGTCTATAAACTTCAGGTGAGAATAATGTTCCTAGTTTAAAAATTCTTTATTGCCCATAACATGTTACAATGTAATACTCATAAACAATAACATAGAACAATTGGCGATCTTATCACTAAAAATAATTTCTTCCTGATAATCGTCATAGGAGAAGCAGTGTCTGTTAGTAGCTACTGATGCAAATTAAGGTGGTACATAAATATAAAAATAATGCATAAATAATTACAGCTATATTATTTTGAAGATAATACCTGCGTAAATATGGGTTATAGTTGCGATGCAGGCTAGATTCCATAATTATTGTATGATAATTTTTTATTACTATTTCAAGTATATTGTAAGTAACTTCTTGTAATAAAAGGAGTCTGTTTAGTCAAATTCGACTCGCTCTAGATTCTCATTTGACATTAAGCAGTGTGTGGTCACAATAAAGTGTGTATTCTCCAAGTTATGTAAAATTGTTATAAATTAATTATATGCAGTACATTTTTATAATATTATCTGACCGGGCATTTTAGAATAGGATATATGGTTATCTCTGATTAGTCAACTCACTTTGATCCCTTGTTATCTTTCCATGTTTAGAGTTTATTAATCTTTTTTATTTTTATAGATAAAGGTACACAGGGCGATTTTCAAATGGATACAGTTTTTGTAGGTATATAAGCGATAGGCAGAGAAACTATCGCGGGGTCGTGAACGGCAATGGAGATATCTGCATCCCTTTCACACATGCCTCAACTTCGACACATGAACGCAGGCGACACGATAAGAATATAGTTATCCCTTTCTAATGATTGTTTCTTCCAGTCCAATCTGTATCCATTTGAAAATTATTAACTGTACTTTGACACAATTTGTTTTTTTTAGAAATTGTATGTTTAAACTGAAATATTAGCGTTTCTTATCTTTGGCGTTAGTTAGGATAAAAGGACATTTTAATTATTAAAGAATTTTACAGTCGTTGTGACTACAGTGAGACTGAGTTATTCTTTGTCCAAGTTGTTGTAATAAAGTTAACAAAACTACCCTCGATAATGTGTTTAATTTGATAAGAGCGCTGCTCAAAATTTAACAAGTAAAAGCTATCTGTGTCTAAGGGGCTGGCAATTTGTTGGACTTGAGGTTTCAGCTCTTGTATAATTGTTATAAATATTATTTCAGGCCTCTACAGTTGATATTAATATTCTTGTTAGTGTGGTATTACTGCACGTTAACAATAAGAGAGTCAATACTCAAAGTAAACGGTTCGAGGATAAAAGGCTGGTGGCGGTTGCATCACTTCATTTCGACAGTTGTAGCTGGCATATTGCTCATTTGGCCACAGAACGAGCCTTGGAATCAATTTAGACATACGTTTATGTGGTTCAATGCTTATATAAGTAAGTTTTTAAATATATTTTACATTACGGCATAGTGGAGTCGACTGTTGCGCGCAGACATCTGTCTGTGGTAACACACTCATGGACCACACTCTAGCTTAACATCAGGCGGAGTGTGGTCATATGCTGGGCTATCAATAAAAAAATATATTAGTTTTTGGGTATAATTATATATCATGTAACACTTTAATAAAATATTTCTATAATTTCTAGGCGTAGTCCAATACATGCAGTTCCGTTATCAACGAGGCGTGTTATACAGGCTCAAAACACTTGGCGCTCGGCACAATATGGATATCACAATTGAAGGATTCCATTCGTGGATGTGGAGGGGGCTGTCATACTTGCTGCCCTTCTTGTTCGGCGGTTACACGTTTCAGTTGTATATAGCGTACACGTTGTATCATTTGAGTTATCATGGTGAAGCTACGTGGCAGGTATGTTGATGGCATATTGAATATTAATCAGCCTAGTGTGGACTGTGAGTAAGTCCACACTAGGCTAACAGATGGTTGATAGTGGGCCGTAAATTGTGTCCGTAATTGGTTATGTATGTTAATTAATTCATGTCGCACGTCTTTTCCTCAATACAAACCGATACAGGTGCCGGCGCTAAGTATATCATTCCTTCTCCTTGGCATCGGCAACACGCTGACAACACTCATGGTCATACCGCAGAAACTCTCCGAACAACCTTGCAATTGAAGACTATCAACAAATCGATTATATCTTTTGATATTTTACTCAAATATTTTATATATTAACACTAGATTTACCAGCTTAAATATACCTATTTCTACCAAAACCAAAAAAGTATATATTTGTTACAAATATATATAAAATAACATAAAATTCATAAAACTAATTCTTCTGTTATAAATTAAAGAAGATTAGAAGAATTAAAGAAAATGTTACATGCAGTAGGAATTTTAACTTGATCTTGCAAGACCAGTCATTTTGACTGGTCTGGTAAATCTAGTATTAATAGGATTTTTTCTTAAATTCCATTACAAGATGAAAAATAATTCTAGGAATGTAATTATAGTGACTCAGTAGTATTTATAAAGGCGTTAAAACAACCCAGTAACTTTCATAATATAATATAGTTGCACAAAGATATCTATGATGGAGATGTTATCTCATAGCCTGTGCAACAAGTAATATTGTTTAAAATAGTTTTCATATGACATTAAGTAGCCCACTTGTTAATGTTTCTATATGGATTCCTAATGATACGAAAATACACTATATTGAGATTATTTTTGAATACACCCTCTCTCACCAACAATGACCATTGGATTAAATTACTTTTACCGTGTCATGAGGATCTATGATTGTTGTTGTATTCTTTTGTTGTTTTTTTTTAATAAAAACCTGTTATATCATGAGCCGCGCATTTAATAATGAATATTAAATTCTTCAGTGCCTTTCAGTACAAATCTATGTAGAGATTATTATTTAAATGTAATTTTGTTTATTAGAAAATTGATATCTAATTAGAATCTCCTTATTCACGAATCGTCGTTTTTTTAATATTTAATTTTATTTATTTATGTATTTCGATTTAGTCGTATTATACGAACGAAAGAAAGGGATGGGTATATTTCAAAGTATATTTGAGGGTGCGATTGGGTATTATTTTACAAGTTTAATGTATTTATTTTGGGATGGTTGTGTTTAGCACATTTTGTAATTATTGAGTTTTATTATTATCAGTACTTACAAACTTCTAATTAGTGTACAGTCGACTAAAAAATGGTATATCACTTTTGTTAAGTTCTTTTTCTAATAAACCACTTTCAATTTTAGTCAATTTATATTTTTAAAGAAATGAAAAAGACAGTAATTGGGACCTATGTATGACATATAGCTCATACTTTAACTTTAGGATGGTGGATCAATTTTTTGGTTTGTTGTATGCGAAATTACTAATTGTATTAAAATGCCAAGGTACAAAATTCACTATATACTTAAATAGTCAAAACCGTGGGCTTATCACGAATTTAGTCTGGCTTTCGAATCGAGCTGTCACAAGTAAAACGGATCCGTTAGCAGTCGGGATCATGAATTTTTACTAACGACTAACGAGCACCAGCAATCTATCAAATGAACGAAAGATCGAGACGTTCGAAAATTAACAAAAAGTATCTAAAATATTGTAGTTCCAAATCCGCACGCGGTGGCGCTGATCAAATTTCCATACAAATCGCTTGAAGCGAACTCGGTTCGAAAGCCAGACTAAAATTCGTGATAAGCCCACTGAATCAAGTAGGCTATTTAGAGGCCATATTATAAGTGAAGTTTCTCTGTTTACAAATGTAGATAATTTGCGAATGTTTTCACGATTTTGCTTTCACATATAGTTTGATGTGAAAACTGAAGCTTAAAGCTTACAGGTGTATGAATCTAAAAATCCTTTAGTTTTATTGATCGAGTACAAATTGTGATCTTTAAAGTATTCGTATTCAAGTAGTATTCACTTATTTAAAAAGTATTAAGTTGGATCTAACTCGCTTATTTTCGCATTTAAAATTGTATCAATTAATTAATAATATTCTATCTTTAATAAGTAGCGACATATTTGTTGAATATTCTCTATATACATATATTTATTTATCAGCATCGTACTAAGTGTATATAAAAAGGGTATTATATGTAGATGTTCTTACTAATGTGTGAAATGAAAATAAAAATTGAACCTGCGCTTGTGCACTTTTAATTCAATTAATGCGGCTTATTATCGTGTTCATATTGTTTTAGACATCGTTAGTCAGTGCTGTTAGAATGTGATCAGCCCTTAGATTAAAAATCATTAACACTAGATTTACCAGTTTTAATATACCTATTTCTACCAAAACCAAAAAAGTATATATTTGTTACAAATATATATAAAATAATATAAAATTCATAAAACTAATTCTTCTGTTATCAATTAAAGAAGATTAGAAGAATTAAAGAAAATTTTACACGCAGTAGGAATTTTAATTTGATCTTGCAAGACCAGTCATTTTGACTGGTCTGGTAAATCTAGTGTTAAGGGCGTCAGTTTGTTAACCGGAGTTCCGGGTTCGATACTTAAAAATATGTATATATATATATATATATATATATTTAAATTGATATTTTGTTAAATATGATGTGTATATACTGTTGTAAACGCGATAGTAAGTCGCATTGTGTATTTTAAATTAGTGCGAGTGAGTTACCGCTATTGTATCATTATGTGCGTTCTAATTATTGTTATTCACGTTAATACTAGTCATAATCGAATATAGGTTATTTTAGTGGGGGTAGTTCGGTTTTTTAACATCGAATCGGACTACATCTACTAAACTCTGGCACAATTTGTACTAAAACTTTATTATGAAGATGATGGGAGACTTTGTTATTTATTTTTTGTTTTAATAATACTAACTATTGGGTTTGTTTTGAAGTATTATTGTTTACAACAATTTTATATGTAATTAGAATTTGCGATTATTTCTACTGTATAAAACTCATCCTCAGGTTCTGTTAGATTTGATTCATCATCTTGAGTTGTCCTTCTATTGATAACCTAATTATGTTTAGCTTGGATGTGTTTGCGTTTATTATTAATAATATAAAATGAATTACCTATAATATTCTTCAGAGCCTCTAATACAAATTTTAACATTGGTGTGAATCTAATGCTTCACAGTTTATATAATAGTCGCACATGTTTCGATGTTAATATTAGTACTAGGGCCTCGGGTTCTTAATACAGTCGAACCTCGCATAACGACTATAATTCGTTCCGGAGACCTACTCGTAATGCGAAACAATTTTATTAGCTAGCGCAGAGCTCTAAACACGGACTAATGTACCAATAGCACGGAAAGTTCAATCGCACGATTCGGAGACCCCCTATCACGTTGCGAGCTTATAACTTATTTTGCTCGTTATGCGAGGTTTCACTGTAAATTGCAAAATATCCTCTTAAAAGTTGTAGTGAGATATATTTAAGTAAACCTCTTTTTAAATATATTTATATATAATATAGCTATGCTAAATAATTGTATATCGGTCTAATGAATAACAAAGTGTGATACCATCGTCTTGATTCAATTGTTTAACAGTTGAAACTTATATTTTTCTACTTTTATCTCTTATTAAAAATTCTATTTTCTCATCACAGTCTTTCAATTAGTAAATTAAACTATTCTTTTTTATACATTATTTATATAAATGCATTTTATATTGAAAATTGTACTTATAATCATCACAATTTTTTTTGTTATTAAATTAGCCTTTTTTGTTTTCAGTTTTTTTTTATTTATTTATTTTCTTTAACTTTGTGTCAGGTTCCAGCGTTGGCAATATCATTTTTAATGTTATTCACTGGGAACATGTATACTATATCGAAGATTCTCAAGAAGAAATATCAGGGCAGATTGAAATTAAGATACAAGCTGAGAGCAATCGCTATAAGACTGTCGAATGAGTTATCTCAATTGCGACGAACGGTACGTCAGAGTGTGAACGGCAAACTGTTCATTGGAGCTTGGGATGTGTTCTTATAATTCATATGGATTCATCAAACGAATTTGTAGTCTACACCACGTTTAAGTTAACAAATATGTTACAAATTGCTGTCAAAATTATTCATAGAAAAAGAAAACAATATCTCTCTATATTCTTCCTACTTAATAGTGTGTCAAAGAATTTATCGATTTTTTTATGTTTACTAGACGTGGTTTAAGTAGGATTATATTTTTGTTGCACATTAATTCATATTTGAATTATAAAGAACAATGTATACGTCTGGCGAATGGGTCTCACTTGGTTGTTGCTTACGCAAAATGCCTTCTTCAGATTTATAGCAAAGATTTAGGCATTTTTTAGATTTATTTGGGAAACATAAAACGGCGCCGCGTAGAAGGTTACTATCGAATATAACTCACACTTCTGTGCATGGGCGTAGCCAGCCATGGGCTCAAGGTGGGGCAGCAATCTAAAATAATATGTAACCAGCTAACTATACCCGCGGTCTTACCCCGGTTAATTTTTTTTTGTGTCGTCTGATGACTGTCTAGTGTGAACTTTCTTACGAATATTAAGTATTGTATTTAGTACCTAGATAGTTAAGTTTTTTACGTTTGATTAGGTACCTTATAAGTCAGAGCCAGGGTGGGGCAAGCGCCCCACCCTGGCTACGCCCATGCTTCTGTGTAGTATAATATAGTCACGAATTGTAGGCCCATTCTGATGGTCGTTTTGATGTTTCTCCGTCTGCTCGTGAAGTTTCTTTAAAAGTTTGAAGGAACTATGTACTTTATTCGCTAATAGTGGGATGCAGTACATCGTGAAATTTAAATTTGTCATGTTTAAGACGAAATTAATTTAGAACTGTTTTTTAATAGTTTACATGACATTGAATTATAAACTATTGAACTTACCAATTATTTTTTCGAAAATAATATTAAATACGTTACATCCTTATTGTAAAGCCGCGTCTCCTGCTCCTGTGTCTTCCAAACATTAGACAAAAACATCGAACATTGGGGCGTGGCCGTACACATTTTTGTATTCATACACAATGTTTTTTGTTTTCCGTGGTCGACGGAAAGCAAAAACATTGTGTAGGCCACGCCCCAATGTTTCGATGTTTTTGTCTAATGCCGCGTCTCCTGCTCCTATGTTTTCCAAACATTAGACAAAAACATCGAAACGTGGCGTGGCCGTATACATTTTTGTATTCATAGACAATGTTTTTTGTTTTCCGTGGTCGACGGAAAACAAAAACATTGTGTAGGCCACGCCCCAATGTTTGATGTTTTTGTCTAATGTTTGGAAGACAGAGGAGCAGGAGACGTGGCTTAATGTTTGGAAGACACAGGAGCAGGAGACGCGGCTTAAAACGTCAAAACGGCCGTCATAGTTTGACAATACAATATATTAGAAGTTTTCTCTGCGCAACGCTTGAGAGAAATAACCAATAAATTTCGAAGAAAAAGGCGCGAAATTCGTTACAAATTTTTTTTGTTCTTAAGTTGCATATTTACCATTGGCATCGGTTGAGGGGTGACAAAATTATGTAGGGGTGAGTAAATGTCCACATTGTCGTTTTGTATCAATTTCTGTTGGTTATTATATGTGTGTCGTTGCTGTAAATATTACACCGATTACGATTGAAACGCATGTGTTCTAGTAATATAGTGCATGTCTGGGATTAACGTCGAAAACACAAGATTTAGCACAAGCGTTGTCAGGTCATGTCTACTTTTAAAAAAACGTTTTTGTGATTGAACGCTATTTCGCTTTGTAACTGCGACATGTCCTGTCAGTCGAGATATTGACATCCATAGACATCTGGCAACTTTTCTTTTTGTAAATATAAAACTTTTAAGCCTCTTTCGACTGAAGCTATGTAATTTTTGTCAAGTTTTTTGATTTAATAAAACTGTGGGATTTCAGGACCAATCATCGGGACAGAACAAGGAGATTAAAGAAGAATAAACAACCAAAATGGGGCAATTTCGCTAATTCATTTATCATCGCTGACTTCCTATCCTTCACATATCCTAATGTAAAATACTAACCTGGACCCTTTAACCCTTTACATATTGCGATTAGTTTATCATAAACAAGCGAAATTGTCCACTACGTTGCTCTCTATGGCTAATGGTTTGTGTTAACAATATATTTTGGGTTTGATATTATTATTTAAATATATAAACGCTCCAGAGTGGGTTTATTTATTTAACCTCCTACTGTCCAATATGTACAATAAATAATATTTAAAAAAAACTGTTTTGTGGAATTACTTTATTGAATTCTCGACATAACTTACCTAATTGTATTTTAAAAACAAATAGAGAATGCAAAAGCCTAGGCTATATTATATAAATGTACTTATTATAAATAAACCGTGCTTGAAATAAACAAAAAATCACCTTTCACAATATTTTGTTTTTAAAAAAATGTATTAAAAATAATGGGGGATGCCTCAAAAAATTACTTGCGCCTAAAAAAATTCGAAGATACTTTTTGGGAATTTGTATTGATATTCAAATAGCCTTTAATACTGAAGTAAAAAAATATACTGAACTATAAAACTTTCTTACTTCAACTGTTGTTTCTGGAATTAGTGCTTTCCGTTAACTACATTTTTTATAATATAATTACTGCAAAAAATCTTAAATGCGCCGATCAGTTCAACGTTTTCAATTGTTTGATGCTAAATATAGTGACAAACACTACAACCTTACATACACTACTATCATGACCGCTATTTTACAAACATAAAAGTACACCTGAAACCTGTGGCGATTGTCGTTATTTGTGCATCCCCCATTATACGGATTTCTTAACGAGATTATTTATAAATTAAATAAAAATAACGTATTTGAACAAGGAAGTCAAACTTTCTCATATTTACAAGACATAATTAAGATTCACAAATATTTATCAATAAAAGTGACAGCTTATTCACACATCTGTCACTTTGACAGTTCAAACGAATACTAATCCCAAGTATTTTTTATGAATTTCGCCATTATGCAATTTGAAGTATAATATTATAAAATTAGTCGTCACTATCACCGTCCATGTCGCCATCATTCGACGCATCACTAAATTGTACATCTAAAGCGGGCTTTTTAACTAATAAACCTTGTTGCCTTAACTTTTCTATAATAGATAAACTATTTTTTGCAGTCGTGTTCGCATTGGCTGTGGCGTTTGTACTGGTGCTCACTTTGTTAACCTGTTGACTGCAACTAGCATTGAACTCGGAACTCATTTGAGCACTCTTCGATTGAAAACTGGAATTGACGATTTTGGACATACTACTGAAATTCTGCTTAGTCACTTGAGACATTGAGCTCGCGTGCGGACTCGCAGTCGTCACGTGCTTTTCTAACATATCTTCCAAATCTTCACCATGGAAATAGGAGTCCTTTTGCTTCTTAAAACAACTGAAAGGACCAGGTGATCGTTCGTCAGGAGGTCTTTTTCTACCAACCGTACTCGCGTTGGGCGATATCTTTAAAGTCTTCGCAGTGCTAGGCGAGCTCGGCTGCGGCATTATTTTCTTCGTTGGTGGTCTTACTGGGGTGCTTGGTTTCACTTGAATTGCTTTTATAGGTCTACCCGACGCGGGAACAGCTCTAACTATGGTGCTAGTTGCAGGTCGTATCACATTTGCTCCTGGTCTTGGAGTATAACTCTCAGGTCTAATGCGCGTCCTTTGCATGACAGGTCTCTGTGGTCTTTGTATTGTATTTGGTCTCACAATACTTTGCCCGCCTCTCACAGAATGATTTATTGACTGGTTGCTGACTTCTTCGGTTTGATTCACAGTCCTTATTGTTTTTGTTACTGTTGTCGTGATTTCTTGTATGACTGTCTTGGTCTGTACTTGTTTTACAGTTACGGTTTGACTTACCACTTCATTTTTACTAGTGGAGGCGATTTCTTGCGATTGGGTATTGCTATTCTTATTTAATATTTTACCTTTAGGTTTGCTAATCAGAGCTTGCGAACTATCGGGTGATACACAGCGCTCTGGTTGAACTTTTTGAGAAGTTTTGAGTGTTATATTTTTATTGTTACTTAGAAAATTGCTTATATGACAATTTTTGTTTTGAGTCGCGGGTGTTGGAGATGCATCCTTGGGTTCCTGTGTTGTCGTATCACAATTTTCAGCCGCTTCACTCGTCGATGGTGTATGTTCATCACTACTTTTAACACTCTTAATTGATAATCCTAAATTAGTAGTTTTTAATTTATTTACGATTGATTCGTGTTTGTCACTTTTATCTTCATCCGAATCAATTTCCTTCTCAGACTCATCTTCATCATCAAGTTTATCATCCTCATCATCATCAAGTTTATCATCCTCATCATCAACTTTATCATCACTGCTGCTTACATTATTTGCACTTTTCAATGTTATACCCGAGCCCAATTTATTTTGTATTTTGGACAAATTATTTTCTGATGTAGATGGTGTATTGGCTTGGTCATCGTCGCTAGATATTAAATCAATTGGATCATCACATTCTTGCGTAACTATTGTGGCAGGGGCTCTCATTTCTTGTTTTATTGTTATACCTTTAATGCCTTTCAGAGTGTTTATAGTATTTGTCAGTTGGTTGCTTGAGCTCTGTGGGGTCTTTTGGTATTCGCGAGAAGCATTTACTTTCTTGCTATATATATTTTTACTTGATTGATTTTCTATTTGACGTTTAACAGGAGGTTTGACAGTAAGTTGAGTATTACTTAATAATTTATTTGTTGAACTAAATTGTGATTCTTGTTGCACTTCTTTTTTAATTTTGCAGCTCCGAGCAGTGTTTGGTACATGATTGTCTTCATCGTTCGGAATCCGCTGTTTCTCATTAGAGACCAAGTTATGACTTGAACTTTTAATTGTTACATTAGACTGCTTAAAACTAGAAGAACTTTTTATAGTTTGTGAGTTATTAACCATTTTGCTTCCTCTATTAACTCTGAAGCTCCGATTTTCTTTTTTAAAAATACTTTGACTTGAAAATTCATGATTAATTTCCTCATCATTATCGATTTCCATGAACCTTGTATCAGGTTTTTGTACACATATTGAGTTTGAAACGTCCTTTAGATTCTTCACAGTAAGTTGCGCATTATTTAATAATTTACCTTTTGGAGAGTTCATTCCCAGATTCGGGCCTATAATTTTAGGATATAATACTGTATCATCACAATCTGAATCTGGATAAGATTCGCAATGAGCTGTCCGAGGTAGAATTTTGATTGGCTTCATGTTTTGTCTAATATTTTCTAAATTATCATCGTCCCATTCATCACTGGAGCAATCACTATCTTCCGCTTTTACCGCTGTGTTTTTCGTTTGATTGTCGCATGAAGATTTAATGGTAAGTTGTGAGTTTGACAATAATTTGGTTTTCGGACAGTTTGCAATTGTGTTATGTGCTACTTGAGGAATATTAGCATCGTCATCTGTGTCACTATCGTCATGATTGCCTCTTACGTCCGATGACGATTTAATAGTAAGTTGTGAGTTTGACAATAATTTAGTTTTCGGACAGTTTACGCTTGTGTCATGTGCACCTTGGGGAGTATCAGCATCGTCGTCTGTGTCACTATCGTCATGATTGCCTTTGATGTCCGATGACGATTTAATAGTAAGTTGTGTGTTTGACAATAATTTAGTTTTTGGACAGTTTGCGATCGTGTTATGTGCAACTTGGGGAGTATCAGCATCATTGTCATCTACATCATTATCGTCATGACTGCCTCTTATGTCCGATGATGACTTAATAGTAAGTTGTGAGTTTGACAATAGTTTTGTTTTGGGATAATTGGCATTCTTGATTTTGCATACAGTTTGATAGTCAGCCTCACCGTCCTCTGTGTCGCTGTCGTCATATCGGGTTGTTACTTTTTTCGTTTGATCGTCTGAGGATTTATTGGTAAGTTTTGGATTTGATAATAGTTTTCTTTTGGGACAGTTTGTATTCTTAATTTTACGTGAATCTTGAGGAGTATTATTTTCATCAGAATCACTAAACTCATCATTATCTTGAATACTTTTGACTTGGTTGTCAGAAGATGATTTAATAGTGAGTTGTGAGTTAGACAACAGTTTTGTTTTGGGACAGTCCTTGGCTGACACAGTGGAACTCTTTGTTTTATGTGCAGCTTGAGAAACGTCAGCTTCACTATGATCAGAATCACTAGACATATCTTTTCTTGTTTCACTAGATGGTGTCTTAATAGTAAGTTGTGAGTTTGATGACAATTTTGTTTCATCACCCTGAGGAGAGTCTTCATTTTCATCGCGAGAATTGCTAAAATTATCATCATCGTCACCGGTTGCAACATTCTGTTTATTAAATGGTTTAATCATAAGACTACTATTCAATCCTTTTAAATGCTTAATATGTTTTTTCGAATCACTGTCACTTTCGTTTGAATCTGTATCGTCATGATCTGATCCATTTGATGAAACATCAGCTTTAGTGTCTTCTTTGTTTAAAGCACGGGTTACATCCTCCATGTTTCCATTCACAGGCATAGATTTCACAGTTATTTCTTTTATTTTGTCATTTAAATCAAATTTACTGTCAGAATTAGCTTGTTGCCTAAAACTTTCTGGTAACGGGTAAAATGGTAATGCAATAATGTTTGCCCCTTTTGATTTTTGTTCTAATTCTTGCTTTTCATCCATAGGTTCAGTTTCACATGTTTTGTCATCATTTATAGTGTTCTCGTCTGTGCCCTTTTCTGAACTGCTATTGTCAATATTACCTGCATCCTTATCGGTCTGTTTAATTTTAACGTCTAACTTTTTTAAAGCATCATTTGAAGATTTTACAGTTAGTTGCGAATTTGCTAACAATTTTGTTTTAGGGCAAGAAACAGTTCCAGGGATTAACTTGCCCTGTTCAATTTTATCAATAGGTTTATTAGATGTTTTATTATCACCTTTAACTTCTGTTTTAGCAATTTTCAAATGTGTTCCTTGTTTAATTAGTTTTTCTAGCATTAGCTTAGACGTTTCTGCTGGTTTCTTAATATCAGCTGGTTTTATTTTGGCTAGTGGGGTACTCTTTGGTAGTACTCCTACATTCGTGCTTTTCTTCACAACAATGCCTCGCTGTTTTAGCTTTTGTAAGGTCGTTGGAGCCAAATTACCTTTTGCCACACTACCTAAGGATTTCCTCCTTCCCAATTGCTTAGTTACCATTCTAGAGGGTACTTCCTCAGCACCCTGGAAGTCTATATTCTCACCAAATACATCAGAATTCATATTAAGGAACTCGTCTAACGTGATCGGGGCCTTTTTAGATTTCTTATGTTTTTTATGCTTTTTACGTTTTTTAACTGGAACTGGAGAATCATCAACATTGTCTTCTTCATTAAACTCCATAGATAGTTGTAATAAATTCTCCTATAAATATAAAATACATTAACTATTGCGGAGAAATAAATAAAGCTGAAACAAACTCAATATACATACAAATCCAATTGGTTCCATATCGTAATTAGCAAAATTTTCTATAGTCTCTTCGATTGGAGGGACTGTCTCTAATGTGTACACTTCAGGCAGTGCTCTGGCACTAAAAGGTAAAAATACATAAAATTATTATTAGAGAAAAAGCATAGTCTAAGTCAGGGTTTGGCAGACTGCGGCTCGTGCCATAGGATTATCTGGCTCTTCTTACAACTCACTGAAGCAAATTAGACTTTCATTATAGTATTATATATAATAAAGTTCATGTTGCGGTTCTCTGAAGACATGGGAAAATCTACAAACTTGATATTCGGCTCAACTGGTTGATAAGTCTGCCGACCCCTGGTCTAAGTTAACAAATTAATTTTTTATTCACGACTTGTTAAAATTTCAAGCAAATAATAAAAATAAGAAACCTTTCATTGCTCCACACATAAACATCCTCACTTGAATGATATCTTAAATGTGTTTCATATGCGTTTTTCTGATAAAAGATGGCTTCACACAATGGACATCGGAATACATTTGTCTGCGTCCTATATTCGGAGACATGATCATCTTCCAAATGTTTCTGTAAAAGAGTGAGTAAATTATATTGACAATGTAATACTATATATAGAATTACTACTGCATAATAAGTAGGAAAACGAACCAAACAGGACATTTAACTTAAAACAGATTTGGTCTTTGACATACCAATAAGAGTCTAAACTCGGTTATGTCAAAAGACCATTGTCCCATTAGAGTACTACTATAGGCATAAAACTTACAAACAAGTGAAGGAACACTATTGCCCACGTAGCTATTAAAACCACAAACTCAAAATGGGATTGGGATGGTCAATTCTGTCAACACAGTTACTGACACAAGTACTGAGTGATGGCAATCATACATAGAAGACATGAAAATGTTATAATTTTCAATTACATTAAATATTCACATAATGCATAAATCTTCTTATTAACCATAAAATAACTAAATGTATTTACTTACTTACTTCTGTACTTATGTTAACACTAATATGTATTTATAAAAAAAATATCTACAAAAAAATTCTAGTTTGTCTATTAAATATAAGCCTCTGTGTACTAAATAAAAATATACATTGTATAAGTATATGAATAAATTTTGTAAATTACACTTCTTGGAGTTCAGAAAACATAACACAGCAAAGGTATCAAAAGCCATTGCATTTAGCCTGTAAAAAGTTTGCTGTACATCTCAAGATCATCATAACTTCTAACCATTATGTCTTATAGGAAAAGTAAACATCAGAAGTAGGGTAAAATGAACGTGGTGGCAAATGGGGCATGAATCATGGAAAATGCTGGATAGGTTTGTAAATGAATAGTTTTAAATATAAATAGGTTCACTTACGTGTAAATTTATTTTGTTATTATTCTCTGCACCACAAAATGGACAATAAAACAAAGGTAATAATTCCTAAAACAAAATATGCATTTCATAAAATATTAATAAACAAACAATGCAAAAGAATTATGTTAATAAATACCTTTTCAAAAAGTTTAAGCTTCTTTGAATCACCAACATTTGGTAGTTCTGCAATCTCTCTATGAAAGAATTTATTATGATAATTCAACGCTGCAGCATGGTAGAAGGTTACGTCGCATTTGTTGCAATGAATTATCTCTTTTCTTTGGGGTGGTTTGTCATTTTCATGTGTGAGCACATGTTTCTGATAAAGTTGCTAGAAACATTAACATTAAAATGTAGTAAACTGACATGGAAAGTTTATAAAATCTGGAAATCATTTTAAATTGTTAAAGTCATTATTTGTGAAAACAAAAAGTATGGGCACAATAAAATTAGTTACTATTGTTAATGCATTTGCTACTTTGTCTTAAAATGGAGAAACAATATAAATAAAATGTAATGCATTCACAATAATTCGTAAACATAACCTAAACATGTCATGATATATGTACATTCTTGTTATCTTTAGTTGTTATTGTACATCTGTACATACGATTGATACACGAAAAAGGCCGCGCGGCGTTAGTCGCCATTGTCATAACTAACCTGCAGATTAAAGAACTGTCCACACCAAGAACAAAAGTGCTTCACATCGTACTCTGGGTGAGCCTTGTGTATATGAGTTAGAGCTTTAGACACGATATTGAAAACTTCTGGACAGACATCGCATTTTATGAGATCTTTCTCTTCATCGGTTATTTCCGACTTAATTCGTCGCTCTGATGAAATTTTTTTTTTGTTCAAAAAAAGCGGCTGACCTGGATCAGCATGTTGCCTAGAATGTTAACAGGAGGTCCAATACAATACTCATAGATATCACACAATTTTTAGTTTCATCATTGTCGTTTCTTACCTAAAGTGCACCTTCAGTGCCTCTTTATCATCAAACTTTTCATCACAAAATACGCACGTAAAGTTGTCTTCCGTAGTCATCGTTCACATATTACGCGAAATAAACAATCAAATTGTGATCGACTACAGGGGATAATTTTTAAAACTTCATGCCTAATGCATAGACCAACATCGCGCTCATATGGTTCATATAAATTACACTTATATTATTTATTTCAATTAATACACCTATTCTAAAGCTTCAATCGAAATCCAAACTAAACAGGCAGAAGTTCGCACACCGCCATTGTAATTTTCATTGTATTCTCATGCAGGGGCGCCATCTATATTTTTTTTGCCAAAACGATTTACTTTTTAAAATAGGATTCTCAGTAGGGCACAGTCTATATTGTAGACTGAGCCAAGTAGTTTAGGCGTCATACAACAATATTATAATTTAAATTTGAATCTGTCATACACAATTTTTTTCATTTAATTAGTGATAATTGAGTGTTGCGCATAGCTAACTTTTAAATGAAAAAAGTTGTCTATGATTTTGGTTCTATACTCGAGGTTCTAACTGAAAATTAAACATCTTGAAACATTTTTTCAGGGTAGCATACAGGATTTTGAAAATGGTTTTCCTCGCAACATATTTTAACAGACGTTTATATTCTGATATTAGAAATATACGAGCCAAAAAATATATTCTTACTAAATACTTTCAAGGGGAACCTAAAAAAAGTGATTTTACTATAGTGGAGGAAGAATTACCAGAATTAAAACCAGAAGGTTGTATTATACTCTATAATGTAGCTATAATGTTGAAAAAATAAAACTAGGACTTATATTTTGTTTAATTTACAGAATTTTTGGTTCAAGCGGAGTATTTAAGCGTAGACCCATATATGCGAGCCTACATGATTGGCTACAAGCTACCGACGGATATGATAGGTGGACAAGTTGCTAGGTATTTTTATTATTTAAATAATCACTTAAAATATTTGTATCTAATAGTGTGTGTCTTTCAGAATTATTGCTAGTCGCAATTCCAAATATGCTGTAGGCAAATACGTAATAGGGTCATTCGGTTGGCGATCCCATACAATCGTAGACATTAAGAAAGAGTCGGGAAATTTGTCACCTTTGCGTCTCTTGCCTAATATTGACCCTTATCCGGTCTCTTTAGCTTTGGGTGTACTTGGCATGCCTGGGTAAGAAATTTTTATAATGTTATAAATTTCATTTAAAATCAAGAAGTCAAAATTATAAGAAAACTTCGGTTCTTTATATGTTTACAGCAACACAGCATATTTTGGACTTAATGAAATATGCAAGCCAAAAGCGGGTGAAACAGTTGTAGTGACCGGCGCTGCTGGTGCTGTTGGCTCACACGTTGGACAAATTGCCAAACATTTAGGTAAATAAGTATAATGTTTATTTATAGATAAATTTTAACGTAATTTAAATGAATATATCGGTAAATTTTTATATATGACATATATTTGTGATTTTAGGTTGCCATGTTATTGGATTTGCCGGTTCAAACGAAAAGTGTCACTATTTAGAAAATGAACTCGGTTTTGACCGGGCATATAATTATAAGGAGTATGATATTAAAAAAGCACTAAGAGAAGGTGCCCCAAAGCGTGTTGATTGCTATTTTGATAATGTAGGTATACTGCAATAATAAACAATGAGTCGTATAGTGTTTTGAATTAATCAAGTCATATTATATATATACATGTAAATATACTCAGACATTAAATAGTCACTATAAGTTGTTATTTTAGGTTGGTGGAGAAATCAGTTCCACAATAATGAATTACATGAACCATGGAGGTCGAGTTGCTGTTTGTGGATCTATATCTTCCTATAATGACACTGCTTTACCTAAAGGTATATTTCTCGTTAAAAGAATCATAAAATTTTGATTTGATTGGGGTTTAAGCAAATATTACATTTTTAGTGACAATTCTTCAACCTGCAATCGTATTTAAGGAATTAAAGGTTGAAGGATTTATTGTGACGCGGTGGCTTAATCGTTGGGACGAAGGAGTCGAGAAAAATTTAAGTTTGCTAAAAGAGGGGAAACTTAAATATAAAGAAAAGGTTTACCATGGTTTTGATAACATGGTTGATGCTTTAGTTGGTATTTTACGTGGTGAAAATACGGGTAAAGCTGTGGTCAAGTGTGATTTGTAAGTTATTTTAAGATAATTGTTATGATAATAAATCTTTCAAAATATAAAGATTACTTGTTTTTTATTCGTGTTAAAGATGCATTGTCGCATGAACTCTATGATTTGTGGTTTCTAGAAAAGCGGTCGTGGATAATAAGCACTATAGAAAAAGAAACGCGTACTCTCCCAAACCCATAACTGAAGTTCTTAAAGTTATGTGTAAAAAATTATTTTAAAATTGCTGTTAAAAATAAATTTATTTTTATCACTGGCTCTTTGACTAAAATATGTTGATTGGAAATCAGGGCTAAAATAATTTTAAAATAACGAATGTCATTCGCTTTTAGTCTGTGGCTTGGCGCGTTTTTAATTTTAATAATATAGTAAAGTCAAATTACTACGAATTTATATTCGCAAAAGCAAAATGCATGTTCAAGATTTGTTAAAAAGATATTCCGACACGAATTCTAAGTGTAAGTTGGATGTTTTACAGTATTATTCACCGATTGGTAATATAATCGCCGGTGCAGATGAAAATTTTTTGTATTTTGCAAGTATTGAGGATAGCAAAAAGTTAGAACATATAATGGAATTAGTGTCCGAAGAATTAAGTTGCAGATTTAGAATTAGGTCTAATAAGATATTACTTTTGTTTGCCACCGAACTGGATGCATATTTTGCTGGAGTTTTAAGAAAATTTTCTACACCTTTTAAAACTTTTGGATCTGATTATTCAAAGGTAGGCTATTGCTATGTATCGTGATTTTATATTTCTTAAAATGTATCTTGAGATCGTTACATATGGCCGGGTCCTATTAACATAGTCGGAACTAACATTATGTTAAATTTCGTTATACTCAATACAACGATGAAGAATTTATACAAACGATGTGCAATCACAATTTTACATCACTTTGTTAATATGACCTGGTGATTTATACATGTACATTTTCTACTTATTATATACAACCTGAACCCTCAAAGGTATGAAAAATCAAAGGTAGCCTTGCTAGGTTGAAAAAAGACCATAAGATCAGTTACCATGTCCACAATAACTGTAAAGCGTTCCAACATAAGATTAAAATAAGCATTATAAGTAGTATATTTATTATTTTTTCTTTACTTAAATCATAATCATGGTTAACAACAGACATCATCATTATTATATTAGGTTAATAAAATTGAGCTAAATTAAATATATATTCTTGATGACAAACACATAAACATTATATTTTAGAAAGTGTGGGCACAATTGGTCAAAATTCCCTATGCTACTACAGAAACTTATGGAGGAATCGCTGAAAAAATGGAGAAATCCAAAAGATATTGTCGCTCAGTTGGTAATGCTTGCAATGCAAATGCTCTTATATTGATTATACCATGTCATAGAGTTGTTGGAGTAGATTCTAATGGAGGATTTAACTGTGGAACTGCCCGTAAACTGTGGTTATTGGAACATGAACAAAAGCATTGCTATAAATGATTATTTTTTGTATTATTTCCATCCTAGAATTTTTCAGGTGATAAGTGATTTTTCAAATGTTAATACTCAGAATTATTCTTTTATTTAAAAACTTCAAGCACTTGTGTATAAGTGGCATTAATATTCTAGTTAATTGTTTAGACAGTGAGAACTGATTAAGGGTTTTTGTAAAAAGTTCATAAATTGTAATAATACAATACAAATAATTATTTATGCTTTTTATGTTAGATCAGTGAATCATTTCATACCATTTTGTTTAATAAAATTTAAATAGGAGATTCTCGATTTTTTCATTTTTTTGGTTAAGTTAATAAAAACAATATAATTTCATAATGAAAGTATATTTAAAAAAATTGCTAACTTAAATACAACTTAAAAGAACATAATTATAATACTTTAATCCAATTTTTATTTTGCTCAAAAGGTTAAATTGGGTATGATTATATGACTGATAGATACAGGGCACATAGTGCTAGAGAATTACTTTGAACAATAGAGAAAGAAATGTTTTAAAAAAAATTATATATATCATTTATCTCTCTTCAAATTGTTCACACGTATATTAAGTACTCATAGAACTTCGTATGGAATATAAATAGGACAAATTGAACAATATAATATAAGTACTAAGAGTGTTTGTGTACATAATTATGTTTTTATATATGTTTATAAATGCATTGAGTTTTCTTCCTCGTCGAACGTATCTACTACGAATAACCTCGCTGATTAAGCATGTAGTAAAGCCCTTGTGATGCCATCAACTCCTGATGGGTGCCGAGTTCAGCCACTCTGCCTGCGTGCACTACACATATGACATCAGCGTCGCGAATAGTGCTGAGTCTGTGGGCTATGGTCACGCAAGTGCGACCTGCTTTTGCCTTATCCAGTGCCTCTTGGACTACCTAAAATTATTTCAATTTAAAATTTAATTAAATATTGTGAGTTCTAGTGTCCACTCTACCTAAAGGTGGGCATTACTTACTTTTTCACTTTCGCTGTCGAGAGCGCTCGTAGCTTCGTCCAAGAGTAATATTTTCGGTTTACGCAGCAATGCTCTTGCAATAGCAACACGCTGCTTCTGACCACCAGACAGTTGTGTGCCTTTGGATCCTATGTTTGTATCATAACCCTGTGATAAATATTGAAACAATGAGCCAATCCTATAAAAGCCCCAAATAGCAAATTCTGTATTGAGCGATAAGCTTACCATAGGCAATGACGTAACAAAGTTATGTATATTGGCTTGTTTAGCAGAATCAATGATCTCGTCTATTGAAGGATGACCACTGTTATCACCGTATGCGATGTTCTCAGCAATAGTGCGGTCAAATAAGACTGGCTCTTGTTGTACTAAACCAATGCCTTTGCGGGCATCTATTAGGCGAAGTTCCCGCAGTGAATATTTGTCTAATGTCTAAAAATTAATAATGAAGGTTAGATAGTTTTTTCTTCTTTGCAATTCATTCCTTAATGCATACACCTTTCCTCGTTTGCTTCCAGTATCCATGTGATAATATTACCAATAAATTACTTACCACAACTCCTTCATCAGCGTCGTAATATCTTTCAATCAGCTGAATGACAGTACTTTTTCCACATCCACTGGCGCCAACAAGAGCCAGAGTCTTCCCTTGATGAATATCTAATTCGAGACCTTTCAACACAGGGATTGTCGGTCTGGTTGGGTACCTGAAGAACACTTTTTCCACACCTGCCTCTCCTGATGCGTTCTACGAATGTAAAGTAATGGGCAAATGTCATAACCTTTGACAAGTGAAAGGTTGGCTGTTAACTTACAAAGTTTTCTACAGCTGGTTTCGCAGGATCTGCTATCTTGGTTTCTCTTTTCAGTAAAACAATGATTCTTCCTGCAGCCAATATACCTTTCTGGAAGTTGGGTGCAAAAGCAAACGCATTAGTAGCTGAACTGGCGCCCATTAGAAGAACTTGTACAGATCTAAAAATCAATGTATTATTTATTGTTGCGACTTCAAGCAAATGATGCTCGCTCGATAGTCCGTTTACTTGAACTTACTTTAAGACAGATTCATATGATACTCCGTCTACAATCAAAGTGCCACTGTAATACATGGCACCTGCATATACAAAATTAAATAGGCCGCGGGAAAGACCTGTGATAATGCCTCTCCAATGAGTAGCACGTGTTGCCAGCGCTACAGCAGGTACCAGTTCAGCTGCGTATTCTTCCAAAATCTTTGGTTCGCGCCCTAATGATGCTACTGTTCTTATATTTGACACAGCTTCAATAGCAATCTGAAAAGATGTAGTTATGTACTAGATTAGCATACAAGTATTAGCACGATGACGAGTGATTCTACTTTAATTGTGAATAGATATTACCTTCGAACTATTTTCCATTGTCTTGGCTGTACCGAAGGATTCGTCACTTATCATTCTACCCTGTTGGAACATGATCACTGCAATAAGCGGGACAAAAGTTAATGACACGAGACCCACTCTCCACTCGAATATCATCGCCAAAATTAATGCGAAACCGAATGTGCCGACAGCTTGCAAAATTGTTCCAATTCTTTGTCCTGTTGCCTAAAAAGTTCGTAAATAAGATAATATATTTGATTTAATATTATTTTGAATATACCCTCATAACACTCACGCCTTGTACTTGAGCTGCTTCTCCAGATAGTTTGGCGCAGAGTGCACCTGTGGAATTAGCTTTGTCGTCGAAGAAAGCCACTTCTTGTCTAAGTATTTGAGCAAACATTTGTTGTCTCAATCTTTCCGTCAAATGTTCTCCTGCTATCTCATACATGTAAACCTATTATTTACAATTACAAACAATGTGGTTACTATTATATAATTTAACAAAGTCATAACACTATAAATCTTACTAACCTGAACAAAGCTCATTACACCAGAGAATACACCAATACCAACAAATATCAAAGCATATTGCCTCACAAGATCTGTAACATCAATATCATCTAAACGCGACATTGTCTGAAAGCAGAAACAAAATTATTTTTCTCGAATATAACCGTGTTGGCAAATAAATCAGAAAGTACTTACTCCAATAAATGCAGCAAAAAGTAGCGCGAGTAGAGGCATCGATAAACCATTAAGAAGGGCACAAGTACTAGCTAATGTAATTGATCTCCATTCAGGAGAGTTGAGTTTTAACACACGCCAGAACGAAACATCTTCAGATTCAGGTTCTTTAACCTCCTCAAGGCCTTTCTGGAATTGGTTTACGATTAATACATGTAATTTGCTTGCATTATTTGTTAATTTCAAACATTATAATTTTACTTACAATATCTTCAATTTCTTCCTCCTCTTTTTCGCTAACTTGACTTACTTCTCGTTTCAACCCTTTATTGTTTTCTCCTACAACAATGTTGGTGATTTAGTTTCGATTACTAAAAATCTATCTCAATGTGTTCAAATAATGAATTACATATAGATACCTCCTTCAATTTCCGGTAAAGTTTGCATCAAAACCATTTCATAGTAATGTCCTTTTTGTTTCATCAGTTCGTCATGATTACCAGTTTCTGTTACTACTCCGTTCTTGAATACATATATCAAATCTACGTTTCTGATCGTAGATAGCCGATGTGCAATTATAATCGTCGTTCGTCCTTGTGCCGCCTGTTGAAGTATTATTTTCAATAAATATGAAATGTTTGCAAGATGCATTGGGTTCCGAAGTAGATACCTTATCAAGAGCACGTTGCACTTTGACTTCTGATGCAGTATCGAGTGCACTTGTTGCCTCATCCAATAGTAATATTGCTGGATCTCTAATTAAAGCTCTCGCAATGGCGACTCTTTGTTTTTGACCGCCAGATATTGTTGTACCACGTTCACCCACAATCGTATCGTAACCCTGCAGATTCATCGCATAATCATTTTTTATTGTTGTTCGCTAACATTAAATAAAGCATTTTATGAGTGACAAATCAATAAAGAATGAATTATCAATAATTATCCATATCTTAAGTACATATAATGTATTTAATCGCAGGGATAAGGCTAAATTTAATATTTTCTTTGAACTTTATCTTAACTTTAACTATACCTTGGGCAATTTCATAATAAAATTATGTGCATTAGCAACTTTGGCGACTTGTTCAATTTCTTCATCAGTAGCATCTTGGCGTCCGTACCGTATATTTTCCCGTACTGTGTTATTAAAAAGCACTGGCTCTTGGCCGACTAAGCCGATTTGTTCTCTGAGCCATCGGACTGATAAATCTCTGACGTCATTGCCGTCCATTAATACCTGTTTTAAGCCAACCTTGTTTATTGAAAAATATATTTAATATTTATATTAACAATTATAGGTAATTTACAATCACCAATTTTCAAGAAAAAAAATTGTCCAGAAATAAGTCTACCAGAAGTAAGTCAGTAAGTAAGAAATAAGTCGTAGCAGATATTGTTAAGTTCGTAAGCAATAGTTCTTTTTCTAAAGTTCACTATTATAGTACAGATATCTTGGTGTAATCCAAAGATTAATTATAATACAAAGTAACCATTAATAAAGGTAAAGCATTAAAAATATATAACCAAATAAAATTTATAACATACAATTACTAAAAGTATAGGCACTATCTAGGTGATGCAAAAAAATATCAATCCCTATCATTATGACTTGCACAAATTCACTTTTAGCGTGTTATTGCGTGATTTTCATTTATGTTTCAGACATGGTGTAAATGGCATTACTGAAATCGGTATCTATTGTATCATACCGTTCCATCGACGACATCGTAATTTCTTGATATGAGTTGTACGATAGTGGATTTGCCACAGCCAGAATGTCCAACAAGAGCCACAGTTTGTCCTTTCTTCACTGAGATATTTACTCCTTTCAATACCTTGAAAACGTTTTAAAATCACTAGAATTAAGTAAGTAAGAATTCGCTAGCAGAACAAAAACACTTACTGGTACATCAGGTCTTGACGGATAATGGAAATAGACATCTCTCAACTCAACATTTCCTTCTACACTGTTTGGTGTGACTCCTCGACTTACAAGTGGGTTTATTGTTGGTATGTTGTCAATTAAATGGAAGATTTTCGCTCCAGCTCCAGTCGCCGTACCAAATACTTCCATTATCGTTGTTGAAATGCCAAAGTTGGCCGAACCCATTAGAACGCTGAAGAATACCTGTAAATGACGAAATAAATGAAAGATCTTTCTTGCACTCCTTTTTCAGGCAGAGAAATACATTTATAAATTAATAATGTGGATATTTACGTCCTAATATAATTTGTCGAAGAAGTAAAATATCTTACAGCAATAACGGTCTCTGGACTATAGTTGAAATTTTTGTTAATCAAAAATTGATAACCGAACCAAAAGGCCATTCCGTAAGTGCAAAAGATACAGAACATCAGGAACCCCATTGCCAATCCATTGAAAAAACCTGCAATACAAAAGAAATATTCTGCTACTGTCTTCGTTCATGTTAGTTGCTATTTAAATTTTTCTTCGCTCACCTTTCTTAATGTTAATATTTTTAACATCTTCTAAATGTACTTTATAACGATCCTCCTCTTTAGTTTGTCCGCTAAAAGCATAAACTGTTCTAATAGCGGCTATGACTTCTTCCGCTACAGAAGCTGCTTTACCGCTTACTACCGATTCTTGTTTACTTAATCTTGATGATATCTGTATGTCAGAATAGTATTTACATATCACACCATTTGCCGTGACAAATGTGATAAGGCGGTAGAACCAAAATAAAATACGCAGAATTAAGACCCATCCCTTGTACCCATATCGATCCTGAACCAACCTTGACTGAATCAACAACATGGGGAGTTAGCAACGATGCTATATACACATTTACTTGTTTTCTCCGCGTATCGTTGTTACCTATATTTTCTCTTTTATATTAAGAATAAAAATAAACTTACAAATCCAGCAGTTCCGACTAGGATCATAGTAATAGGGAACGATGCAAGACATATCAATGCTAACTCCCATCCACGGATAAGTGCCATTATGATAGCGCTCAGAAAACTAGCCTGGTAGTATATGAACGTTGTTAACTTCTCACCGATACCGTCTTCTACTTTAATTACATCACTAGAAAATTATTAACATAATTATGCAAAAGAAACTATTGAAATAATGTAAATAAGTATGTCAGTGTATATTAGTTTTAAGTTCTTTACCCGGCCATTTTGGAAGCAAAATCTCCAGTTTGATGTAGATCAAAATATTCAAAATCTTGATTCATTGCGGCTTTCAAATATTCTTGTCTTATTTTGTAAACCTAAAATGTAAAGTAACCCTGATTTCTGACATACTCTTTAAGATGTAAATGATAAGAATTCCATTCCCAGTTAGATGTAAAATAATTCAATGATCTTACCTGATTAAAGGCCGCAATATTCATTAATACCGTAGCCAAATAGCCTCCAACCACAAGGACAATGCCAAGTATAGTGTTGTTTATTGCAAAATCTGTCACCACAGACATGAAGGCCTCGGCGTCGCCTCCTTCTTCATTAATGCGTTCTGCTTCTCCGAATTCAATCATAGCTTGTAGCAGTTGTGCGAAGATGAGCATGTTGATTGGCAGTGTACATCCACTGATAATCGCAGATATGATGGCCAGGTATATGAAGATTTTGTCTTTGAGTGTTGAATAGCGGAACTAAAGGAAAAACTAGACTCAGAAATGCAATTTTATGCAGTTGAAAAATAGTGTTTGAAAATGACTAACCAATTTGAAGAAAGAAATTCCAGGGACTTCCTCTTCCTGTTTGACCTCTGGTTCTTCATTTTCTGTAAGTTTTCTAGAAAACATTTCTTTATTATAAAGTTATCAATTGACAAAAAATAATGTAATAAAAAAATAATATGTTACCTCTACTGCATCAATAAAAATGTTGGTAAAATTAACCCACTCGAGTTTACAAAATAAGTGATAAAAAATATTCACAATTAAATTCCTTTATCAAATTAAACTATGTAATGCGGCGGAGATATTATCTGGATCGTAAAGCGTAGAGATAAGATGTAAACATGAAAAAAGCGAACAAGTATAAACACGAATGATGAATAAAATATTAATGAATTTTCCTAATATCTTTATATTAATAAGTTGTTTCAGAATTATCCATTTTCTGCGTTGTCTTATTAAGCATTCATCTAAATAAAAATATTTTAGAACAAACGCATTATTATATATTATACATTATTTATTTATATATTATGGGTAAAATCATTGTTGAAAGATGTTTTTGGGCATTTTTCCTTCATATTTTATAAGCCACATCACAGGTCACTTTGTAATTCATTAATAATTTAAATTAAATTCTATATTAGAATTAAATAAATAAATAATTAATAACAATTTAAAAACTTAATTACGTAATTATTTTTACATTAACAATTTATTTTCAAAAAGAGGGTTGTTTTCTAAATGATTAAAGGACTTGAAGGTCGATCGATTTTTGTGTGCGTGACGATCGTGCCATCCGCGTCATATGTATAAGTTAAATTCCTTTCAGGTTGCTACCTATCCTTGATCCAATAACCCACATAGAATCTATATTATGTTTTATTAAATTTTAATATATAACAATTAACTCACCCAAGCCAAGCTTTAATAAAATTTATCTTTTTCTCTTCGCCCGATTGCTTTAATTTATTACGAGCCGGTATAGTTGGAGTTATTAATGTAAAGTTACAAGTGTATCTGTTGTATAAGACAGCACTCATCTTTGAGTTTGTGTGAAGTTGAATGAATTAAAAATATTCTTTTATGATATAGGAACTGTCGGCTAATAGATTCCAATTTAAATTCTTTAAAACAATTGGGTACAACGAGTTAATTGTAGTTAAGAGTTCGTCCTACGTGTGCGGCGCGACTTTTCATATTTTACAGCATGCGATACCTGACTGTGAGGCATTTATGCAGCCATGACGTGCGAACAATGTATCTTGACAAAAATCTTTGCCACCCTCGAATCTCCCGCTTACTTTTTAATTTTGTTATGAAATGTATTGCACAATCCGTTATAATTTATAGCATAAATAAATTAATTTTATACGGCACTTCGCATTATTTACACTCAAGTCCCGGGTTTGATGATATAGGATATATATGATAAATTTAATAAATTAGAGTCCCACGTGTCAGATATTGCCTAGTGTGGGACCATTAAAAATCTTAATTTCAAGTTGATAATAAATTAATTTTAAAGATTATATATAAAAAATAGTATAAAATACAGGGTATTGTATTATTTTTTCTTAATGTTCATATCGTGCCCAAATATGTAACTTTGTCGTGTGACTATGACACCTAAACCCGAAGGAAATGAAATAAAAATAATAAGGTCTGTCGCATTTGTCGGCGTAGTAAGACGACTAACTCAACTATGTTATTACAATTATATTTTGGCGAAACACACATCGTGCTCGTAGTTTCATTTGATTAATCATTCGAGCTGCACACAACTATTCGGTACATTTATTACTTCATAAACCATAAATGTGATCTATTGTTCATTTAAAGTTAACTTCAAATGTTACAAATTCAAACTTTATCATCTAATCGAAGTATTTTTTAATATATTTATAAAAAATTTAAACTTTCAAAATTATGAAAAGTTAAGCAATATTGGATTTTAATTGCAATTTGTATAATTGATTGTTGAAGATAACACATTAAAAGATAAATATTTGTCATAAATTCGCCTTAATGTTTTTGTTTCATACTCACTTGTCGTCTAGTTCATTTAATTTGTTGTCTCCATTTATCACCTGATTATTAAAGTCATACGAATCCTTGCCTTTCATATTGAAACTACAATAACACTTAATTATCAATTAAAATTTAATTCATATTCGAAATCACAATTCATAAAACAACACTCCGCGCTTATTCAAAGTTTTGCCCTAGACTGGCATTCATCATTATATTGTATTGTAAAAAGTGTAAGATATCCGCTATCAATTTGATAAAAGATACGCGATAAGCACGAGTGAGTATTCACTTTATTGGGGATCGATTGTCGGATTCTAAATGAGCCCCCGTGAAGCAAAAATGACGTAAGAATAAAATAAACAATTTGTATCCATGGCTATTTTTCAAACATACTTTCAATATACTATACATTGTTGATTATATTCAAGTAACTAGCGACGTATACGCGTCAAAAGAGACGATGGATAACATTGGAGCTTTTAAGCGGGAAAACTAAATCCACGTGCGTTATTCAGTAGTTAAGAAAATAAACTAAAATAATCGGCCTTCAAAGTCTGATGGATGTAAAAATAAACCACTACATTTCTATTTTACTAAGTCTAATCTAGAATTCTGAGATCTTTTGGTTACTAACTTCAATAATTCGCTGTAAAACATTATCAAGGGAAATATGCATGAATATTATTTTTTGAAAACAGAACCCAAGGTTTATTTATGAAGAGACTTATCCAAAATTATTGATTCAACTATTCAATTCGTGTTATGACGCACAAAACCATGTTGCAGAAAGAATTGGATAACATTGTAATTAAATCCTAAACTTGTCTATATTGTATATTTCTGCTATCTATGTTTATCAACAACCTAACCTAATATTACAATATCATAGTGAACTTGCAATTTTAATGTATAATACATATTATCAGCAGTAAGTTTTAAAATAATATTGGTAAGAGTTGGCCGTTTAAGGGTGGCAATAAAAAAAATTGGTTTTAAATTTAAACAAAATCCAGTTTTATTGTAGCCTGCAAATGTCACGTTTTATAAAAATCATTATATTATATAATATATTACATTTTCAGAGTAGTTGAATGGAACTGTCATTGATTTGTTTCAGTTTTCTTCGAACATATCTACTATGAATAACCTCGCTGATTAAGCATGTAATAAAGCCCTTGTGATGCCATCAACTCCTGATGGGTGCCGAGTTCAGCCACTCTGCCTGCGTGCACTACACATATGACATCAGCGTCGCGAATAGTGCTGAGTCTGTGGGCTATGGTCACGCAAGTGCGACCTGCTTTTGCCTTATCCAGTGCCTCTTGGACTACCTAAAATTATTTCAATTTAAAATTTAATTAAATGTTGTGAGTTCTAGTGTCAACTCTACCTAAAGGTGGGCATTACTTACTTTTTCACTTTCGCTGTCGAGAGCGCTCGTAGCTTCGTCCAAGAGTAATATTTTCGGTTTACGCAGCAATGCTCTTGCAATAGCAACACGCTGCTTCTGACCACCAGACAGTTGTGTGCCTTTGGATCCTATGTTTGTATCATAACCCTGTGATAAATATTGAAACAATGAGCCAATCCTATAAAAGCCCCAAATAGTAAATTCTGTATTGAGCGATAAGCTTACCATAGGCAATGACGTAACAAAGTTATGTATATTGGCTTGTTTAGCAGAATCAATGATCTCGTCTATTGAAGGATGACCACTGTTATCACCGTATGCGATGTTCTCAGCAATAGTGCGGTCAAATAAGACGGGCTCTTGTTGTACTAAACCAATGCCTTTGCGAGCATCTATTAGGCGAAGTTCCCGCAATGGATACTTATCGAATGTCTGAAAATAGTTTAGATACTCGTCCTTAAAAGCAAAAGTTTAACTTCCTCCTTTTTTTCGGCTCATTGCAAATTTATTTCAATAAAACCTTAATACCTAGTATTATAGGTACCTACATATTGTAGTTCTAATAAATATTTACAAAAATATTACTATGTATCAAAGTTATGTAATAGAATATCAACCCTACTTACCACGATGCCTTTATCAGGATCATAAAATCTTTCAAGCAGCTGAATGACAGTACTTTTTCCACATCCGCTGGCGCCAACAAGAGCCAGAGTCTTCCCTTGATGAATATCTAATTCGAGACCTTTCAACACAGGGATTGTTGGTCTGGTTGGATACCTGAAGAATACTTTTTCCACACCTGCCTCTCCTGATGCGTTCTACGAATGTAAAGTAGTGGGCAAATGTCATATCTTTGACAAGTGAAAGGTTGACTTTTAACTTACAAAGTTTTCTACAGCTGGTTTCGCAGGATCTGCTATCTTGGTTTGTCTTTTCAGTAAAACAATGATTCTTCCTGCAGCCAATATACCTTTCTGGAAGTTGGGTGCGTATACAAATACATTTGAAGCTGAACTGGCGCTCATTAGGAGAACTTGCACTGCCCTATTTATTAAAATTTTATCACGTAATATAAATAATAACAGTATTGAATAAGTGACTCTGAACTTACTTTAAAACCAATTCATAGGACACTCCATCAACAATCAAGGTACCTCCATAATACATAACGCCCGCGTAAATAAAATTGAAAAGACCACGAGAAAAGCCTGTGACAATGCCTCTCCAATGAGTAGCTCGTATGGACAGAGCAATGGCAGGTTTTAATTCTGCTGTATATTCTTCTAGAATCTTTGGCTCACGGCCTAAAGATGCTACTGTTCTTATATTTGACACGGCTTCCATTGCTATCTGGAGAGTAGAAGAATTGACGTACCTAATTTAAATACAGACTATATATCAGACTATATTATTGTAAATGTTACCTGAGAACTATTTTCTATAGACTTAGCCTTCCCGAAGGATTCGTCGTTTATCATTCTACTTTGTTGATACATGATGAAAGCAACAAGCGGCGCGAATGACAATGACACGAGGCTCACACGCCATTCGAATATCATCGCCAGAATGAATCCAAAACCAAAAGTGCCGATTGATTGCAAGATTATTCCAATTCTTTGACCTGTTGCCTGAAGAGTTCAAAAGTATTACCATCTCTTTAATACTATAGTATTACATTCTGCTAGTAATTCTTACGCCTTGTATATGAACTGCTTCTCCAGATAGTTTGGCGCAGAGTGCACCTGTAGAATTAGCTTTGTTATCAAAAAAAGCCACTTCCTGTCTAAGTATTTGAGCAAACATTTGTTGTCTCAATCGTTTTGTTAAATGTTCTCCTGATTTTTCATACATGAAAACCTATAATTATAAATATTGTAAATTAGTTTTTGTTTAAATTGGCAAAACATATATTATATTTAGATCTAATTATATTTCCGTGTATAAAGTCATGATACAGATATTAGTTTATATTTTATACAAAAAGGGAGAAAAAGGAACGTAATAATTCGAGTAACCTGAACAAAATTCATTACACCAGAAAATACACCAATACCAATAAAAATCAAACAATAGCTTCTCACAAGATTTGTGACGTCGTTAATATTCTCAGGATTATTAATACGTGACATTGTCTGAAATGCAAACCAACATTATTAGTAGAGAATTTAATTGGTTACCTTAACCAAAAATGGCAGTTATTATTTCTTATTATGTAAATAAGGTGCTTACTCCAATAAATGCAGCAAAAAGCGTAGCGACTAATGGCATGGAAAAACTATTAAGAAGTGCACAGGTACTAGCTAAAGTGAGTAATCTCCATTCAGGAGAGTTGAGCCTTAAAACACGCCAGAACGAAACACCTTCAGATTCTCGTTCTTTAACTTCCTCGAGTTCTTTCTAGAATTTGCATTTATATAATCTAAGTTTTTTGCCGACGACCGACACGCCAGCGTCAGTTCAGCATTATATTAGTTACCATATCATCTGACTCTTCTTGTTTCTCGTTTTTGCTAACATTACTTGCTTCTCGTTTTAATTGTTTCCCTTAAATAAAAGTATTTACTTAGTTTAAATTGTTTAGCCTTATACTTATACTTGAACATTCGCACTTTCTTCAATTTCCGGCGAAGTTTGCATCAAAACCATTTCATAGTAATGTCCTTTTTGTTTCATCAGTTCGTCATGATTACCAGTTTCTGTTACTACTCCGTTCTTGAATACATATATCAAATCTACGTTTCTGATCGTAGATAGCCGATGTGCAATTATAATCGTCGTTCGTCCTTGTGCCGCCTGTTGAAGTATTATTTTCAATAAATATGAAATGTTTGCAAGATGCATTGGGTTCCGAAGTAGATACCTTATCAAGAGCACGTTGCACTTTGACTTCTGATGCAGTATCGAGTGCACTTGTTGCCTCATCCAATAGTAATATTGCTGGATCTCTAATTAAAGCTCTCGCAATGGCAACTCTTTGTTTTTGACCGCCAGATATTGTTGTACCACCTTCACCAACAATCGTATCGTAACCCTGCAGATTATAAATGCTACAACATTATCTAACAATAAATTAGATAATTTAAGCATGATAAGACGTCTGGTCCTATGTATTCATATATTTTATTGCAACAATGAATAAATTGTAGATTATTATTAATAGTTCAACTGAGAAATAATACAAATTTAAAATCATACCTTGGGCAATTTCATAATAAAATTATGTGCATTAGCAACTTTGGCGACTTGTTCAATTTCTTCATCAGTAGCATCTTGGCGTCCGTACCGTATATTTTCCCGTACTGTGTTATTAAAAAGCACTGGCTCTTGGCCGACTAAGCCGATTTGTTCTCTGAGCCATCGGACTGATAGATCTCTGACGTCATTGCCGTCCATTAACACCTATAAAAATATAATTAATGTTTTATTATGTTTTTTATTTGTTTTATTTGATTAGAGATGATTTTTGCTTGGTTTCAATGTATATTTTTACCAGGTTTAATCTTTACGTTTACCAGAATACCTTTCCATCGACGACATCGTAATTTCTTGATATGAGTTGTACGATAGTAGATTTGCCACAGCCAGAATGTCCAACAAGAGCCACAGTTTGTCCTTTCTTCACTGAGATATTTACTCCTTTCAATACCTTGAAAACGTTTTAAAATCACAGATTTAAGTAAATAAAAATTCGCTACCAGAACAAAAACACTTACTGGTACATTAGGTCTTGACGGATAATGGAAATAGACATCTCTCAGCTCAATATTTCCTTCCACACTGTTTGGTGTGACTCCTCGACTTATAAGTGGGTTTATTGTTGGTATGTTGTCAATTAAATGGAAGATTTTAGCCCCAGCTCCAGTCGCTATACCAAATCCTTCTATTAATGTG